>QAXK01003589.1:0-27277 GCA_004335735.1 Chlorella sp. KRBP | reverse complement strand
CCCCCCCTCCACCACCACACACACACCCCTGCAGGAGGCTGCTGAGGATGTCTCTGCCTCTGCCTCCAAGACGGGCCATGGTGTGTCAGGTGCCCTGGGCTCAGCTGGCTCCTCCATCAAGGGCGCAGCCCACAACGTGGGCGACAAGGTCTCACACGCTGCAGACAAGGTGAGGCAGGGGTTGAGGACACACACACGTGCACAGCCTGTGACTCGACCATGTGTTCCAAGTGTGTCGACCATGGATCAAGACCCTGCAGGACTGATGCATTACCACATGAAAGACGGCCCAAAGAGACCACGCTGGTGGCACTGTCTTTGGGGTGTACGGCTTGGGGCGTAATGTGAGCAGCACGTTAGCACTGTTCCCATGCATTGACTCTCATCTGCCTTTGTGTCAAACTTCACTGCCCTGCAGGTGAAGGGTGCTGCCAGCCATGCTGCCCATGAGCTGGAGGAAGATGCCAAGGACAACAAGACAGGCCTCTACACAGGTGAGCGGCAACAAGCAACCTTGAGGATGTCACCAAATAGGCAGAGGTTTGCTCGCATAAATCAACAACTCTGTCCCGTCTGTCCGACAGTGGCACTGTGCTTGTTTCACGGAAATCCAGAACTTCTAGTGACTCGGCCAGAGCATGACCTGCTGTTCAGCACAGCCTGCCAGCCAGCGGCTGGGTGCTGCACTGTAGTAGCATAGTGAGCGCCTTGCCAAGTTGAACTGCGACGCGGTGGCACCGCTGGCACAACGACTCAGTGACCTGTGGTGTCCTTCTCTGTGTGCTGCACCGCAGCTGCTGGTGTGCTGGCTGCCACTGGCATCCTGACTGGCGTGTACTACGCCACACCCAAGGAGACCAAGGACAAGATCAGGAGGCGCGTCAAGAAGACAACAGAGGAGTGAGTGGCATGACACACTTTTTATGGCAGCTGCACTGCTATCTGGCAGGCTGTACTGCTGGCCGGTTCTTGAACCATACAACAGGGAATGCTGTGCACTGAGCAGTAATTGTCAGCAAGCATCTCTGTGACTCACATTGAATGTGTGCCCTGCAGGCTCATCAAGGGACATGGGGCTTTTGCTTGTCAGTAACACAGCCGCCTTCCAATATCAGCTGCTTGCTGTGCTATTTGCCAAGTCAGTAACTCAATGTGTGCCACGTGTGCCAACTGAGTGTGGAAAACATTTGCTGACACTCCTGGTGTGTGTCTTGTTGTGCCTGCAGTGTGAAGAAGGGCACGGAGCAGGCTGCCCAGGTGGTGGCAGACACAACCAGCAACGTGGCGGGCTCTGTGCGCACAACCACCAGCAATGTGGCGGGCTCTGTGCGCGCCACAGCCAGCAACATCGCCTCCACTGTCAGCGACAGTGTGCGCTCAGCACCTGACACACTGTCACAGGTGAGGCGCATGCAAGGGCACCAGGGGCCTTGGCCAGGCTGTTTGCGCAAGCCAACAGATGTGCACGGGGTGTTTTCCCCTTTGCTGTGACTCAACAAGATCCCAATGTGTGTGTTCATGCTGCACATCCAACAAGTTGGGAAGTAAGCAGCATTTACTTTGAGTGGTGTGGGCCAGACCAGTTGCTTTATGTTGCAGATGTCATCATGGCACCACAAGTCAGTCTGTATGAACCATCTGTTGCCCTGTGCCCTTCCCTCCCATTTGCCAAATTTGGCTTCCACCCACTCCCAGGTTGCCAGCAATGTTCGTGGAGGTGCCAAGGACACTGCGGACAAGGCCAAGGACACAGCAGACAAGGCCACAGCCAGGGTCACAGGTACGCTGCTGGGCTGTCTAGCGCTGCCCAAGTTGTGCTGACGGGGAAACCTTCCATTGCCAGCGGCTGTCACTGACAAGCAAGTTGCTTCTCACTACATGTCCAGCGGGAGTGCCTCAAGTTTGCAGCCCGCTAACCAAGTAGGACGCCTGGCAATGCCACAACTGACTGCTTTTGCCCTGATGACACTCAAAAGTGACTTGGAACTGGCTGGCATGTGGTGCCCTGCACGTCCGTCCGACGCAGCCTGAGTGCATGCACAGTTGGTCCTGCACTATCCTGCACTATCAACCACACCCACTGCAGCACACTACGTGTCTCAGATGCATTGGCCGGCTGACGTCCATGGTCTGTCGCTGCTGCTGTCATCACAACAGGTCCCGCCAAGGATGTGGCCAAGGGTGCCTCTGCCCGTGCTGCAGGTGGTGCTGATGACCTTGAGCGTGCCATCGACAGGGCTGCAGACAAGACCAAGAAGGGCGTGGACAAGACAGCAGCAGGCACCAAGACCGCAGTGGAGGCTGTCAAGCCCACCCAGGCACCTGAGGGACTGCGCGTGTAGGCAGTGACACAAGTAACGACTGTGTGCCACCACGGCTGTACACATGTGTCAGCTGCCAGCTGCAGCATGAACCCCACATGGTCGTGCGGTACGGTTGCAGGCCCAGCCGCTGGCCACAGTGTGCCGCACACAAGAGTCCTGTCATTAGGATGCAGAGTACCTAGCATGCCATGTGTGGCCTGACAGTGACCTTGTGTTGGCTGGGTCTGCGGTCACTGCAGATAGCATGTCAGGGTTGACTCAACCGGTGGCATCGGTATGTTCTCACAAGGGCCCAAGTTGGCACTGGGGTGTAAGGTCTCACTGGTTGAGGCGGGAGGTTGTGGGAGTTGTGAAGTTGTGTTGTGTTGGGGTTCCCAGGGTGCATGACGCTGGCTGTGGTCTCGCATTCCGCAGCCTCCAAGCTCAAAGATTGGGTCACAGCAGAGTAGGGCGCCCCTTGGTTTTCCTTGACGTATGGTTGGTAGGGAAGGGCACCAGGTTTGGGCATGCAACTTGTGCTGCCTGGCTCTTGAGACTGTGGTATACTGATTCACAGGCGACATGATAGCCTAGAAGGTTGAGGATGATTGCATGTGGTGTGTGTAGTTGCTGTAAGCTGCAGCATTGTCTCTGTTCCAAGGTGTGATGGTACTGATGCATATGCATCATGAAGTGGTACTCTGTATATTTTGGCTGTCAATGCTGCCGTAGTGCATGTCACTGTAAAGACATGCACAGGTTCATCTGAGGCAAAGCTACCTACAGTGCCGCACTGCGGCAGTGCAGCAAGTCAATGTGACGAAGGCTTCAAGAGGTAGTATGCAGTATGCTGCCGGTGCCTAGTAGCCAGCCAACATACACCCTCCTCAGGACTGGGCCAGTACTTGTGAAAGAATATTGATCAAGGATGCAGGCAACCACTGGCCTCGCCAGTTTCCACATCATGTGGGGCTCACTGTAAGCTTCCTGATGAGAGTTCACTACTGGCAGAGCCTGAGGCACAACCCTGGCAACTCTTGCCTTGACACGCAGGACACATGCCTGCCAGTGTCAAAAGTCTCACCAAACCTGCGAGAGTGCAGTTTGCCGAAGCATACAAAAACACGGTTGTGTTTTTGTTTGCATGCACAGTGCGTCCTGTCAGCGCAATCTAGCGGTCTAGGAGGATGACACCTCAATGCACGACCAAACAATGTGTGACACCTGCAGCCAAGTAAGACCCCTTGCAATTGCAGTTGCTGCTGGGCCAGGTTTCGGACTCAGCGCCAAGATGCCTCAGCACACCCAGGCAAGATATGCAAAGCAATTGATGACGGCAGGTAAACCACGTATGACTTCACTCAAAGCTGAGTCGATAGACCCTGGTACATGATACCATGCATGGTGCTGTATGTCTGCTACCGTGGCACCCAGATCATTGTTGAACGTCATGAACCCTGCCCTCAGCAGCATATGCTGAGCCAACGTGACTTGCAACAAATTCGTGACAGGGCGAGTCACACGCCTGATGCAATGTTGAGCTGCGTCAGCGGCCTGTCAGACTGCATGCTGCAGCTTCTTGTGCCCCCAGCATGTACTGATCACCTCAGGAGCTACCCCTTGCTACCAGATTGACAGCTGCTGTCTGCTGCAGTCAGCCGGGCGATGCCAGTCCCCATGTGCTGGCTATTATTCAGTGTTTTGCTTGGAAGAACCACTCTCTGACTGATGTTGTGCCATGGCTGTGCCGCCGAGTGAGTAGCATGACCACCCGATGATGATGCTGAAGCAGGGTTGGCCACCTAAGTTAGTGACATGCGCTTGGGGCCCCGGGTCACCGAGTGCTGCTGCTGGACTGGACCCGCTCCTCCCGCAAGGCCCTGCTGGTCCCCTGGTGCCTCCAGCCGTGGCCCCAGCAGCACACTGCTGCGCGCCTGCAGACTTGGGAACAGGTACCTGCGGCAGCATTAGGTACATGGCATGGAAGTGAACAACCATGCATGTTCAGGGCACTCAAGAAGAGGCAGGGGTACTATTAGTACCCCCGCCTCTTCTTGAGGCCTACATACTACTAGTATGTAGGCCATGCACTACATACTACTAGTATGTAGTGCATGGCCTGTGACAACGGTTGCTGCTCACTTTGTGACTGCCCGGCACAGTGTGTTCAGGCCCAGGGCCGTGCGTTTCACAAGGCACAGGGCCTCAAGCTGCATTGGCATGTGCACATGTGCCTGTGTCGTGCATGCACACCAAGGACTGGTGTTCTATGCTGTATGTACGCTGGTTGAGCTGACATGTGACGTGACAAGCCCTGCTACATTACTTCCTGTTTGACAGCTACCGATGTGAAAGTCTGCGGTTGACTGCCCCTGACCACCCACCAGCCCTACGAGCACCCTTACCTTTGCCCCGAAATGGTGCGGAACAGGCCCGACCCCTGCCTTGCCAGGCCAGCTGCCCCGACCATGAAGCTCGGACCCTTGCTTGGGTCCTGGGCAGGCATATGCCACTGGCCCGCTGAAGTCGACACACTCACACGTGACAGCCCGTCATGACCACTGCTGCTGATGCTGAGGGCCGACAACGGAGGCAAGCTGCACCTTGTCAGGCTGCCGCTGCGCCTGTGCCTGCCTGGTGCTGCTGCAGGAGGCACCGGGGGCACACCCGACATGTTGGATATCGTGCTCGTTGAGCGGGCAGCAAGGGATGGGAAGTCCATGACGGCGGGGTCAGCGAGGGATGCATCTGCCACAGGGGTCTTGCGGGCTAGGTGGCTGCCACCATGGTCGCCGCCAGGACTCCCAGTTTGTGGCAGCTGGCCGAGATACTGCTGCTGCTGCTGCAGCGTGACGTGCATCTGATCCTCCTGCATTGCTGCCGCTGGTGACTGCGCTGCACCAGCAATGGCAATGGGTGATGACCTGGCGTGATGCAGTGCACTCAGGTGACTGCCTGGGTGGGATCTGAACCTAGGGCTGCCTGGCAGCCCACCCACCGCTTGAGGTGAAGCAGGGCCAGGCCCCATGGGGCTGCAGCAGCTGTTGAGGGACAGCTGCCTGAGCTGCAGAGGGCCTCCACTGCTACCTGCCTGGTTGGACACCACCACCTGGGACCAGGGAGGCTGCTGCGGCAGCTGCTGTACCTGGCTGCTGTCGGGTTGCTGCTGCTGGGTACCGACAACTTGAGCAGCAGCCACAGCTGCAGCTGCATGGTCTGACGTCCCCTGAGGAGGATGCTGCGCATCGGCCGCCACACTGCTGCTGCACGCCTGCTGCTGGCAAGCTGCCTTGGCCATGTTCCAGCGTGCCAGAGGACTGCTGTAGGTTGTAAGGGGGACAGGCAGGTGCTGCTCTACACCCAGTCCATCAGCCGCCTCTTGCACTGCAATCACAACACAAAGAGATAGAGGTGGTCAGTTCAACTACCTGACAGGTCCTTCCATTAGCACACGGTATACATCCTTCAACAACCTTTGGCAGTGCACCCTTTACGTGTTGGAGCCAGTGGCTTCTGTGAACACCTCTGCTTTCTCAGCAGCCGAGCACATGCTTGCTGAGAACTGGCTAACAGTGCTTGCGCAGCAAGGATACTGCACGCCCAGCCAGGTGCTCACCCATGGCCTCAAATTGTTCTGCCAGCTCCGGCCACTGCTGCAGCACCACTTCCAGGTCGGTCCTGTTGAGGCTGTATAGCTCCACATAGCTGCTGGCCACCACCGTTGCACTGCGCTCCTGGCCCAGCAGGCAGCTGTACTCACCAAAGTACTCCCCAGGGTGCAGGTAGCCCAGGTGCCTGTGCAGCAAGCATGTGGAGGGCTACTTGAAGTAGTGATTGCCTGTCTGCTTGTTAAGTATCAACTTGCAGATGATCGGCATGTGCTGTTCTCTGATAGACGATGCTCGTCTGGTGGCAGCTGACTTGTCAGCATCCTGCTTATCGGCAAGCACAACGTATGCTGGTGCTTGGGCGACCCATCCTGCTTGGGTGATATTGTCCCATCCCCTGCAACCTGCTTTGCGCACCTGTAGGGCCTGTCGGCTAGCTCATCACCTAGGGCCCAGCTGCTGCTGCTGCCTTGCTGCCCATTGCCCTCCGCCTGGGTGCGCCCAATGCCATAGCAGGGCTGCTGTGCTGATAGCCTGTGCCTCCTCCTGAGCAGACGCCCTAGCCAGCTGCTGCCGCCTGGCTCATCATTGGTCTCCTGCTGCTCCTGCAGACTGGGCTGGTCAGGGCTGCGACCGTGCTGGGGGTGCTGGGATGGGCTGTCGCACTCAGCTTCATACAGCCGAACCTGTTGCGACAAGGAAGGCAAAGGCCAAACATACATGTAGGCATCAAACAAGGCACAGTATGAATGCCGAGCCTGCAATTTAGCATCCTGCACTGTGCATAGCAGAAAATAGGCAGCCTGATCATCCCTACCAGCTACAGCCCCAGGCACAGACTCACCTCCAGGGAGCCTTGCGCAAGGAAGAACATGGCATCCCCCATCTCGCCCTGCCGCACAGTGTCACCTGGCGCATAGTACTCCAGCTGCAGGGCTGTGACAAGGCTGGTGATAAACTGCGGGTGCTGGCCCCTGCAAGACATCAACAATACCAGCGGCTTGCTGTGTCCATAGCCTATGGACCCGGCGGGTTCACCTCACACTGACACATGTGGCTGGAGGTAGATGAACATTGTGTATCCTGTCAAAGCTGAGTTCAGGCAGCATCAAGACAAAGTGATGGCCGCTCCTGGAGAAGTGCTCTGTGTGAATACACATCCAGGTGTAGCACCGCTGTGCTGAGCGACTCACCTGAAGAAGGGGACCTTCTCCAAGGCCTCCTGGTAGAGGTGCAGCACAACCTGGGTCCGCAGGTTTGCAGACAGGCAGCTGATGATATCTGCCTCGTCCGCCTGCACCTCACGCTCCACCACATAGTCAAAGTAGCTCTTCACCTTGTCTGCAAGGGCCCTAGGGACCTGCATGCATGCAGATCAACACACCGGGCTGCTTCAGGGCTGGCTAGGCAACCCAGCATGGGTGACATGCTTAGCACACTGTGGCTTGCTCAAGGGACCTTCAAAAGACCACACCAGCCGTAGTGCCTTGGTTGATCACCCTCGACTGGCTGCGGTGTCGGCTCAGGGTTGCTGCCCATTGCTGGCGACTCCAACACAGTGTGGTCAACGGGCTTCGTAAGCTGGGCTTACCCTTCTGTGTGTGAGGAAGTCATCCACAGCTCGCCTTTTGGCCGTCATCCTGCAAGCATACAGCAGGCCACGTCGATGTTGAGCTTCCACACAGTCCGCTCATTCTGCAGAGAGGCAGACGCTGTGCACAACACTGCAGGAGCAGGTTGATTGCTTGACCAGTGTTCAAAAGCAAAAAAATGGTATCTTCAGCCATCTGTATCACTGGCACCTTTGGCGTGTGCCACTGTACAGTGCTGCCATCTCACCTTGCGCGGCTGCTGCTGGAGGCGGACACCATGACAGATATGGCGCCCATGAAGTAGCCAAAGATGGACGCACCCATGAGCATTGTGATGAGGGCCACCACCTTCTCCCTGACTGTGAGCGCAACGATGTCACCTGCGGCATGCATGAATCACGTGCGCACATGTTGATGTGCAGCTGCAGGTGCTGTTGGTAATGGATGAGTGCTTGATACCCACAATCTACAGGAGTCAATCGCCCAGGGAGCGAAGCTGCGCGGGAACTCACCAAAGCCGACGGTTGCTACGGTAGACACCGCAAAGTACAGCGCAGTGACATATCTCTCGCTGTCTGGCCTCGTCTCCTGCATCATAAAAGGTAGCAAGCAGAAGCCCAGTCAACAAGTGCTCTGACGTTTGTCTCATGCGACAGCATCAACATAGCTATGTTGACTATGGTCTACAGCAGTAGACAGCCCTGTTGAAGCAGCCACAGGAGCAACATCACTCGCGCTGTGGAGCAGAGCCCACCTTTGTTGTGCCAGCATGCACCAGACTGACGCTACTCACCAAGTCTTTGGCAGCTACCCAGCCGCCGTCGGCTGCCGCCATGGCTGTGTAGTACCAGGCACAGGCGATCCAGTGAAGCATCATGCAGCATGCCCCACACATGATGGCCATCTGGGTCGTGGGTCTGTTGAGCAACCACTCCACTTTGGGCATCAGGGATGGAAGCTTGGTGAGGCGTGCCATGCGGAGCACCTTGAGCAGCCGCAGCACCTTGACCAGCCGCAACACCCTCGGCACCTGGCAGCATGTTCACTGACAGGACACCTTGAGCACCAGCAGCTGGTGAGGCAGGTACGGGCCTTCAAGACCTGCTGAGAATCAGGTGCATATCCTGCCTGGAGTACTACGGCAAGCTTGCCTTGCACCTGCCAACAGACCAGCACAGCTGCCACATTGGTTTGCTGTGCAGCACTCCAACCCTGCTGGTGTCACGACGGAGGACGCAAGAGCCGAACTGGCTGTAACTGCAACTTGCATGCACATACATGCACACCCGAAGCACAGAAGCTAAGCTGATGAAGCTGTTGTACATCACAGGAGTGCACTCCACATGGGCTTCCACACAGACACACCTTGAGCAAGGCCACAATGGAAGGAATACCATGGTTGCTCGCATGCAGCATCTGCTCATATGGCAAGGAGGACACCAGGTCAAAGATGAACCACCCAGAGATGTAGTTGAGAGCAATCTTCCTGCGGTTGGTCACCACACGGCCATCGTCACCTGCAAGCAGAACAGGCAAAGTGTTGCTTCAGCACAAAGAACCACCCTGTACGGCCCAGCAAGCAATTTGTGTTACTGCATGCATAGAGCAACACATCAGCAACATCAACAGCTTGATGTGACTCAGCCGCCAAAGCCCAGCTTACCAACGTAGGCAGCCCTGAAGTTCATCCAGCAGTCGAACATAAACAGGGAGCTGGCTGCAAGGTCCAGTCGGGCCATGGGGTGGGTCAGGTCCGTCTGCAGGACAGCACAGGAAGCGCCTTGCATGTCAACCCATGACAAGCTAGGTTTGCAAGTTGCATGCGACCTGGAGTTGGGTTACCCCATATTGGTGGCCGTCGGCACCACTTGTCTCTGCGACATAATGGTTGCATGCCAGCCAGGCCAGTAACGGGGGACGCTTGAACTTCGAGATGCCAACCAAGTCAAGCAGCCATGCCAGACGTGCCCCAAGCCACAACTTTTGATTGCAAACCCGGCAACTTCTCGGAGGCCATTGACACAGGAGTGTCTGGAGAGGCAGTTGTGCACAAGCATGCAACCAAGTGCGTTGCGAAATGCTTACAAAGTCGATGGCAAAGGCCACAGTGTAGGGCAGGGCGACACAGAGGTAGAGGATCACCAGCAGCATCAGGAGATCCCAAGCCAGCCCAAGGTAGTCCCCAGGCAAGATGATGTTCCAGAACAGCACCTGCAGGACCCATCACACAGCACTACGTTAGGTGCATGCTGCCAGCAGTCACGGCGGGAGCGGTACGTTGCATCGGATGGGTTGTGGCAGCACTTCCATGGCGGTCATGTTCATGGTATCTCACAGTAGAGCTGGCCAAATCATCACCATTCAGAGTGTCAACAGATGCTTACAAAGACGGGCTTCAGCAGACACGACAAGCGTGGTGCTTGCGCCCAGCTCTGCTCAGCTGGCTGCAGCTGACTGTTTCCCGCATCCATGTCGGAATGCACCCTGCAGACAGCACAGGCCAGACACACAACAGCACATGATGGCACCATCATGTAGGTGTATGTTGCACAACAGGACAAGCAAAACATGGGCGAGTCCAGTCAACCAACATGGCATGTATGACACAACATCCCTGGTCTTGTGTCAGCACAGCGATGCACATGGCAGTTTCCGCAGGACTGTTTGCCTGCTGGTTACCTTTTGGTCAGCATGTCGAGCTCCCTGCACCCTCCTGCTGCCCCTTGCCATGCACTAGAGCACTGCACAGCAGGCTGCTGCTCGTGCACTTCACACTTCTGCTGCTTGCTGCTGTTGGAGGTGGCTGAGACATGCACAGCCGCATCGCACGTGCTTGGTACACTGCACTGTTCCAGGCAGCCGCGCTCCTGGCACAGTGCTGATTGGTTGTTGCCTTGCTGGTTGGCTTCCATGCCTTGCTGCAAGCTGCCCTGGTTGCTGTCCAAGCCTGCTGCCTTGCCAGGGCTCTCGCTGCTGTGCGCCGGAGCCTGCAACATGTTGGGCAGGGTCACAGCTCCAAGTTCTCATCACCCCAGCACAGTCGTGTTCAGCACCCATGCTGCATTGTACAGGAGTTTAGAGCTGCGCAGATACCACTAGCTGGCGCAGATTGCAGTCTATGCAGGCATCCAAGTACGGTACTGCTGGTAGTGTGGATATGGGTGCTCCCGCCCTACCCAGTGGCAAGGTACGCAGACTTTGCGTTTGGCACAAGTACTGTTGCCACTCACCTGCAGGTGGTGTGCTGCATGTACAGCGCGCTGCAGCATGACTGCATCAGAGATGCTGGGTTTCAGGCCTTGACCCAGCAGCAGCAAGGGGTGTTGTGCTTGTGCTAGCTGTTGTTGCTGCAGTGACAGCTGTGACATGGACACATCCGAGCTGTCTGTGCTACGTAGCTCATCCCTGGGCATGTCCAAGTGCACAGAGGTTTTGGGTCGTGGTGGCGGTTGTGACTTGGCTGCTGTCTCCGCATCCTCATCTGCACCACCATCTTTGTTGCCACAGCTGCAACCCTGATGCTGCAGAGATGCTACTGGCTCCTGTGCTGAACTCAAGGGATGTTGACGTCTCGCAATGATCTGCTCCTGAGCTAGCTGTTGCAGCAATTGCTTGACATCTGCCAGCTCCTGATGCAACCTGTCAAGGGTCAGTCAAGAAGGTTCAGCAGTTGCTGTTGTTAGGCATTTGTGGTGTCCAGACAGCTGTCAACAATGCAACGCACTTGGATAAATCGTCTTGCATCATGAAACAAACATAGGCGGCTTGGGGCGTGCTACTAGCACAGCTGTCGTCAGTCAAAAGGTCTGCTTCGTTGCCTCGCCGAGACGGGTCATGACGCCGCAAGTTTGACGGATTTGACGTTACCGTGAATCTGATACGCTTACGGATTTGACAGGCTTCCAGGGGACCATGTGTTGTGCAAGCAAGGGACATTCATGGAACCCAAGGCCGCTGTGCAGGGCATTGCAGGAGAGACCATACAGGAGTTACAAACGGCGAACAAGTTGCACATCAGTACAAACGGCTTACAACACATAAACAACGGTTATGCTTTGCACAGCCCATACTCTGCCTGGTCCCTCCTTTGCCAAACATGCCCAGGCTCACTCAGTGACCGACACACCAAGGTGAAGGCAAACTTACCGCTCACCACTTGCACAGCACGCTCACCACTTGCACAGCACGAGCGATTCAAAGGGCAGTCCGACGAACCACCATTTGCAAAGCGTGCTCATCTGTGAGCATCTGCTTCGAAATTTGCTCCGTATCATGCAGTGCTTAGCAACAATTGCCCTGCTTGCACTGCACAGCAGTGGGAACACACAAACAAGCTGGACAAGTCCTGGCTGCACACCGCACACATCATCTGGACTCTGTGCAAAGCCACCATGCAAGTGAGGCCTGGCCACACTATGTGCCCGCTGGCTGCCTGTGGGCTAGGGCCCCAGGACACACCGCAATCCACCACCAACCAACAACACCACATCAAAATCTCTCGAGAAGCACCGCTGCTATGCTGCTGACTGGCTCTGAGAACACTATCGGCACTGGGCGCAGCAGCACCAATGCAAGTTCAAAGACCCACCAACAGACCAAACACTCCAGACAACTCGGCTGCGGCCTGCTTCAACAACAAGCAATAGTCTCTTGCTGCAACACTCCGTTGCTTCTTGCACCCACACCAACACCCTCCGCTATCCTGTCACACACACACACACACCCAAAACAAACCCTCCCTCTACGAACGCTATCGTTGCAGGGTTGCCCTTGCCTGAACATCAAAGACAGCACACAGTCGTTGGTCGCTCACGGCTGGTGCACTGCATGGGGCGATGAGTGTTGCAGTGACCAGCTGCATGCCACACGTCACAGCTTCAGGAGTGGCTTACTCGGAACCCTGCCACAATGCTTCTGGCACTACGACGCTGCGGTGCACTGCACAGGGCAGGCCCATTGCCAGAGGTAGCAAAGCGCTACACAACCAAAGAGCTACTAGCTAAGCAGCAGCTCTGCCCTCCGTGCGATGCAAACAGCACTCTGCGCAGTGGTCAAGCAGGCATGGCCTCCAAATGCATGGATATAACCACACACCAACCACAAAGCACACACCCTACAATGTGGCAACTAGTGGTCGTGTGCAAGCAACAAGCACAATATTACAGGCCCTGTTAGGGGGACAGCGGCTTGCAGCACTGCAGTTCGTGTGCCAGGTGTCTCGGCACAACACTGGTGCTGACACTCAATAGCTCTCCACAGCTGCACATGGGAGGCTGGTTGGCTTGACAAACTCGCCCTGGCCATGTCACAGCTCTCTGCTGCAACCCTCCCTGCGCCACCTCTGCCGCTGCCAGTATGACGCCTGTCAATGACTGCAGGCAGCACCGCTAGCAGTGCTGACAAACAATCTGCAGCTCCAAGCTCCCTTATGCTACCTTGGGGAAGGCCAGGCGAGCCTTGGCCTTCTCACTGGGCAGCTTCACGTTGGTGATCATCTTCAGCTTCTCCATGGCTGCAATGATGTACCAGGTGATGTCCACCTGCCACCACTCCAGGCCGTGGCGGGCGCTGGCCTCAAAGGCGTGGTGGTTGTTGTGCCAGCCTTCTCCCCATGCCAGCAGGCCAACCCACCTGCACACAGCAGCAACAACACACCCAGCTGGTTAGCTATTGCTGTCGGCAGTTGTTTTGGAAGGAATGGGCACAGCAGCAAGCTCCAGGCTGGCTGCTCATTGCAGCACACCCAGTACACACAGCCGTTGCAAACATGCAAAACACAGGCAGTGGGGAACCATCATCACAACAACTGCAACACTCATCAGCACAGACCACACCAGACTGCAACACGATGCCCTCTCACCCCATCCCATTGCTGAATGCAGTACCAACACTTGTGACAAGATCATTTGCAGCAAGAACTCACCAGTTGTTCCTGCTGAGGTCGCCAGTGTTGTATGCCTGTGTGCCCCAGCAGTGAGATGCGCTGTTGACAAACCAGGTCACGTGGTACACCCACACCATGCGCAGCGCACCACCCCACACCACTGCGCCCAGGCCTCCAAAGGCATACAGGGCAGCCAGCTGTGCAGCCACGTGCCAGGCAAAGGTGTCCCTGATCCACCTGTAGAAGGGCTGTGCCTCCAGGTCGCTGGCATTGCGGCGGTCATACACACGCTCCAGCGTGGTCTGCAGGGTGCCACAGGCAGTGCATGGACAGCAGAGCGACAGAAGCAGCACAGTCAGCAGCAGCGTCTGCACAACCTCCCAAGCTACAGCAAGCATACTGACCAGACCATGCCAATATTGCCACTATGCTGGATGGGTGGTATCTTGAAAAGCGATGGCAACTCAACCAACTGCTTCCTGTACCCACTGCCAGCTGACAATGCTGCAAGCATATGCCCACACTTCCTGCTGCAAGCATATGGCGACCCAACTGGCAGATGCATGCTACAGCATGTACTCTGCGACAGCGCCAGGTAAATAAATCTGTGCACAGAGCTGCTGCGAATTTCTGTGCGGTCCATCACCGCACTGCTGCTGCTGCCTCACCTTGTTGTCCAGCAGCCAGCCCATGTGGCTCCACCAGAAGCCCTCATAGGGTGAGTGGGGGTCCAGGGGGGTGTCGCAGTGCATGTGGTGGTACCTGTGGCTGCTCACCCTGCGGACAGACAAGCACACAAGGACAGGACAGACAGCACAAGAAAGGATCAGCAACCACCCGCCACGAAAAGCCATGTCACTGTTCTGTCTACAGGCACAAGCAGCAGCCGGCATGGGCATGCCGGCTGCCGTCGAAGAAGACGACCCGGCAGCTTTGTGCTGTCTGTTCTTGCTGATGATGATGTCATGCACTGCACAGAACAACTAGTGCTGGGTGCTTGCTGTACGCGACAAACCCTGCTGATGTCACCTGCTGAAACACTCATCACTCACCACCAAAGCATGATGTGTGGGCATATGGTGACGCGTGTTGCGCTAGATGAATGTACGGACGCTTTGTGTTATCAAAGCTGGCAAAGCATCACAGCAGCACTCACCACTCAATGGGGTCGCCCTCCACTGCCAGCACACCGCAGTAGGCCAGTGTGTACTCGAGCCACTTGGGTGCTGTGAAGCTCTTGTGCGACAGCATCCTGTGGTAGCTCAGTGTGATGCCCAGGCAGCCGGTGACAAAGTACATGGCAAAGAACAGGCCCACGTTTGCCCAGGAGAATGTGAAGGGGGCCAGGAGGGCCAGGCCGTGGACAAACACCATCCAAGCCACATATGCCTTGTCCTTGTCGTTGTACTCGCGGTTCTTGAACAGTGGCCGCTTGGGCTCGCCATAGACGTCTGACAGCAGCACTTTCTTGGCACCTGGAATCTGCGCCTGGGCCTCTTTGTTGGGCTTTGGCATCATCTTCTTGATGGGCAAGGGCTGCTGCTGGAAAATCTGATCATACTGCTGGCTGTATGAGAGTTGGCTGAAGTCTGGCAGCTGCTGCTCTGGCTCCTGCTCAGGCTCTGACTGCTGCTGAGGCTGCAAGGCAATGTCTGCCACCCTGTGGCACAGAAATGCAGCACAAATGGTGAGAATTGTGGTTTCAGCCACATGAGTCAAAAGCAGTGGTTACAAACCAGTTGGTACCAGGCAACGTCTGCTGCAGCAGTGCGCAGGGCGCGCTTACCTTAAGGCAAGCTTGCTGTTCCGCTGAGGTGCTCCCAGATTGAGCTTCAGCCCCATGCGAGAGGGCAAACCGTGTGCACGAAGGGGCTGTGGACGAGCTGCTGCTGCGGGCGCTGGGCGTGCGCGTGGAGCCATGATGGAGCCACTGCCAATACCCATGTGTGTAAAAGCAGTGGAACTCATGTTGTATAGGCTTGTACACGCCCCAGGAGGACCGGATGGTGGTAGCGGTCAGCGAACTTGCAGCACCACCAAAAGCAGTCACGATGCTCTGCTCAAGATCCCTCGATAGGTTGAGGTTGTCACCTTACATCAGCGATCTTGCACACTGTCCTCATGGGTGGTTCACGTATGGGATACGTGAAAATAACAAACTTGTAACGCAGGCGTTCATTTAAGTTGAAGCTGAAGCCCTCAACGCACGAGAACTTATGCTTTCAAAGAGCACAAACCAGCACGTATTCACACGCCGGATCTTGGTTTTTGCCAAGGTTGGCGAAACAGCAGTATGGCACCTGTTCAGCGTCAAGTTGCACCACTCATACCCTCAATCACGTCGATCATCAAGCGCATGACGGATAAAAGGGACAATTTACATCCGTTTTGCGCCGCTAGGCAGCTGCTCTTGCTCTTGCTGCCCTTCGCTGTCCGTGCTACTGCCTGTCAACCGTGTCAACAAGTGCAAATCTTCAAAGTTGCCCTTGTCCACATAGAAAGTCCTCCCCTTTACCTGCAGCACAATGCACAAAATTCATAAGTCATGGTTGGTTTTGACGGCCTAGGTGCTGTGACTTCTGATGGTGCTGCACGTGGTCAGGCGCATGTGCACTCACAGCATTGTGTCAGGCCATGCTATGGTGCATGTGCTGCATTTGCGTCCTACTTTGATGTGAGCATGCTGTTCATGACCCCTGCTTCTGGCACAACAGAACTGGGTTGTGTGACAGAACAACCCCAGGCAATCCTGCACCCCCAACTCCAAACACTCGGCCCCAACCGCCGCCCCCCACCACCTTCTCTTTCTTGAAGTGGGCTTGTTGCACTCAGACGTGACCGACATCTCACGCAGTGGGACGCACAATGCAACACAGCCTACCACTTCAAAACCCCTGCTTGGTCAGCTTGCAGGCTAGGGGTGCTGATACTTTTAAGTTCCAGCTCCTCACCTTGAAACTCGCCAGGGGGTGATACCCCGTGGGTGCCTCAACAGAGCTGACAGGGAACTCGTGCCACCTGCTGCCACCAAGGAGGCGCAGTGTCTGCACCTTGGCAATGTCTGTCTTGTCATTGTACAGCAGCTCGTGCACATACGGGCTGGTAAACCAGTGCAGCCCGCCTGTTGTAATGAATGCCAACAAGAGCACTGACACAGTCACTGCGGCAAAGCACAGGCACATTGGGGTGCAGGTCTGCACATGGGACAGTGGTCAGCCCTTTGGCAATGAACTCAATGCATTCTCACTGGGGGCGAATCGCATTGTGGCTGCAACCAGCACGACACTTTGGGCTGTACAACATGCTCCCATGGTGTGGGGCAAGGAGCAATTCAGATCTCAGCCGCTGTGCTCTGACAATACACCACTTGCAGCAACAAACAGAGTCATTTGGGACGACAACGAACAAGTGCTCAGCATGAGCAATGCTGATCCTACATAAGGAGCCTGTCACTGAGCTCATGGCACTGAGAAACAAGCCAAGTTCCTGCTGCATGCTGGCCAAGGCTGTCACAAGCACTGCGTGCCACTAGACTGGGTGTGCTTGTGCCCTGCCAATCTGGCATATGCAAAAGGTGTTGCAGATGGTGCTGTGCTGATAGAAAGCTCTAGGTGGAATTGGATGCTGCTGGCTGAACCCCAGTGCAAGCGCACCTGCTACACGAGCCATTGGCGCTGCTGTCGAGTATGTGATGATGTAGGGTGCTGCCGCACATGACGCAAAGGTGTTTAGAAGGCTGGCGTACTGCAGACACACAGATAAAGAGCAAACGTGCGAAGCGTCAGTTGCTCAACTGCAGACAGAGTCAGGGAACACGGCTGCTAGGGCATGATTGCTGGTTGCTGGGAGCAGGACAGTTGCGCTACTACCGTAATCACTACACACATGGCCAGAATACGGTCTGTTGCATGTGCAGCAGTGAGTAAATGAGTCCTGGAACACCACAATTGTCGTCTCACCTTGAGTCGTTTATGTGGCCGAGCAAAGAAGCCCTCATACATCAGCTTGTAGCCATCTGGGTTGCTGCTGCCAGCACCACTGCCCTCCAAGCTGCCGCCACTGCTGCTGCTGTTGGTGCTGCTGCTGGCGCTATGATGCTCCGCACTGCTGCTGCTGCTAGTGCTGGTACTGTTGGGGGCTGATGGTTGCTCAGCAGCACTCGCTGCTTGTGACAATGCCCGCAAGGCCTGGCCACGCAGCTGCAGGCCCCAGGGCCCTGAAAAGATGAAGGTCAAGTGAAGTCAGCAAGGCAGGCACGGTCAGGGCTGCTGCGGTAGTTGAGCATAACTTCAGTTAGCTTACCTGTCAGGCGTGTTGCAGGCCCAGAAGCAGCACATGCAGCTGACAACAGTCTGCCCAGCTTCTGTGCCTTGCAGGCTGCCATGGAACCCATGAAAATTCTTGTTGTGTTGCACTGCTGACTTGAGCTGCCTTTAGGGAACCGATTATTACACCAACAACATCTACCGTGGTATATGTCAACTAGCTTCTAGCTTGTCACTGAAAGTGCATTGCAGTTGCAACCCAGCCTGGCAGGTTTCACCCCAGGGTTCGTGGTGAGCTCTTCTGTAGCGGTGTCAGCGCATGCAAACCTGTATTGAAATGTTTCAGGTATCTGGGCTGGATTTTCAGAGAAGTTGCGAGCAGGGCTGGTAGCGCAGAGTGGTTGAGGGCGATCGACTCTGACACCACAGGGAGGGAGCTCTCCCTATTCAGGGCGTATGTCACTACCATGCCCTTTAAGGGCTTCATGTAAGCATTAAAATCCTTTTGCCATACGAAGCAACGATGCAGTGCACCTTCTGACTGAGTGCCTGTGTGAACTGTTTGCAGGTGCTCATACACAGCCTGTAGTATGCTCCACTAGCAGCTCCACATGGCAGGCTAGCAGGGGCTTTGTACGGGCAGCTCGCAGGCATACATGCAGTGCTGCAGCATCTGGGGATGGGCCAGCAGGCAAACTGCCAGTGGTTGATGATGCCATCAGCTTGCCACCCCCCTCCACTGGGTCACAGTATGCCTGGAGACGCAGTTGGGGTGGACCAGGGTCCGCTTCTGGAAATGGAGGTGGTGGAGGTTCAGGTGGGTCGCCCAAATCACGGCTCACAGCTCACTAGCGCAGCAGCTCTGCCAACTGAGGCTGGTGCTGTTGACACCGCGTCACAACTGCCCATGCCCGTATGCAATACTTGCGGACACTCTAAAGGCTGAAAAGCCTGTTTGCTTCTCAAAGTTGTGCCGAGCAGGCAGCATTCATACAGGCATCAGGCTGTGGCTTGAGCTTTTGTCCTTGCAGGCAACATGTCCTTGCATGTCATTCTAGCTTGTCCTTGTCCTTGTCCTTGTCCTCCAACATGTCCGTCCTTCGGGCGAGGAAAGCTTTGGAGCAACTACATGAAGCCTGAGAGAGCAAGCCCCGAATGCGCAAAGCAGCTTTTTGTACAGACGAACGCGGTCGTGGTATGATGTTGTGGTTGTCAGCATTACTCAGTCTGAACACCCTCCCACTTGTTACCCCCTTGTCTTGCTGCTGCCCTGTCCTGCAGGCCGCACCTCACAAACCCGCACACGTGACTGGGGCAGGGGCCCCAACAGCAGCATTTTGTTCGTGATACTGTACAGGATGCGGCTGCTGCTCCTGTACGGTGTGTGGGTGACGGTCCTGTATGGGGCATTCAGGGCCGTGGTCGACCTTACTGCAGCAGCAGGGCGCGCAGGTTACTCATTCTGCAACACAGCAGCAGACATCATATACGGCACCAGCAGCCACCGCGGCAGCAATGGAAGCGGCAGCAGCAGCAGCAGCAGCAGCAGCAGCAGCAGCAGCAGTGCAGACAACCCAGCAGCTGCTGCAGCAGGCGCAGGCGAGCCCCATCAGTGCTCTGGTGACCACGCAGAGGCAGTGGATGAATCCTTGCCTGGCTCGGCTACAGCAGTTGGCACACACATGAACGGCAAGGTTGCTGGTGCTCGTGCCAGCACCGACAGCGGCAGCAGTTTTCCTCGTGCTGCCAACCGCCCCGGGGGTGGCATGTTTGACGACATGCTGCCTGCTGTGCTCCCAGTGTATCTGATGCTGCTTGGCAGCGTGTCATTCTTTGCAAGCATGTGAACAGCAGCAGGGGTGGCACGTGGGGGTGAAGGACACAATGACTGGGTCTTCCTGCCACGTACCATGTCCTTGTACTGCTACAGGCCGCCAGCAGTTTTGCAAATGTTGGTTGCAGGCGCCTGTACAGTCTGTTCTGTCATACGAACTACTGCTGGGTTGGGAGCAGTACAATACTAGCTGCACCCCCATGCGCAGCCCCCATGTGCACCCACGTGCTGTGAACTTGCCTCAGCAGTGATCAGCAACTCATGCAAGCACACCATCACTTGCCTGCTGTTTTTGGTGTCCTGCTGCATATTGGATGCAGTGTTGTGAGGCTTGCAGGCTGTGACAGACTGCAGGTGCTAGCTTGCATTGCTGTTGCAATGCCTTTGTCCGCATTGCCGTGCAATGCCCCCCATACTAGGAGTTGACCTCATGCTGCTTCAGACAGCAGTGTGTACAGTAGCAATCTGTAGTCTGGCATGTGAAGGCATGCTTGGATTGCCCTCACTGTGTGAAGGTTGGAGCCAATGGCCGTGTGCCTGTTTGGGATAACTTTCGCATTGAAGTGTTGTTACAGTAATGGCTGTGTCATCTTCCGCTGTGTTTATATTGTCCTTGAGATGCTGCTGCTGCTGCTGCTGGTACAGCAGCAGTAGGCAGCATGCGCAAGTGGGTCGCACAGAGTGAGTTAGGTGACCACAGCTGGTGCTTGTTGTTGAGTAGTGTTGCATTTGCATGCTGTGTTGTGCATTGTAACCCTTGGAATTGCTGATGTGGAGAGACCAAGGGCCATGCAGCTTCTGTGTCCTTTGTGAGTTTCTGAGTGCAGAGACCGACTTGCAATGCAAACCTCAAGTGGACTCCAGCTGAGAGCAGCCATGTATGCAATTGACAAAGCCAGTCATTACAGCTGCAGCTCCTGCCGATCTCTTTTCATGCAACTGAACTGCACCCAATGATGTACAAATGACCTGTCAGAGACAGCCGTTGTATCTCTCCGGTCTCTTGATAAGTATCTTGCACTGAGTAGGCAAGGCAGGAATGTCTCAGATCGCCTCATATTGCCTGAATGAAGGTGCCCTGCAGGCTTGGCGACAGTGGACATCAGGAGCAGAGCGCACCAGTTCATGGCTTCCACACCCTCTGTTCATTATAGTCAACTACTACTCAAGATTCAGCTGGGCGTGCTCCATGCATGCTCCAACCTGAGTCGGTCTGCTGTAGGCCTTGGGTGGTGGGGCCCCCAGGCCAGCCTGGCGAGCAGAGAGCAGGATGGGTGCAACGTGCATAATCAAGGGTGGGAGGGTGCAGGCAGTCGGGACAACCAAATATGATTGCAATCACTTGTGCCTTGAGCCACACTCAAGCCTTTGTCAGCCTTCCATCACCCATGCAACGTTGGTCAACAATTTACCGGGACCTGCAGTCAGGCATGTCATTTCCTCAGCAGCGGCACCGCGATCGGACGGTTCACGCTGAGTCATTGCATTATCGAGGAAGTATTGACGGTGCTGCGTTGCTGTACTCAATCTCCTATCGATATTTGTTGCAGAAGTAGACAGAAGCAGGGATGGCGAGACTGACGTGCCTGCTTGGCGTCTTGTTTGCGTGCGTACTGGCAGCACACGGGCAAAAGGTGGGAGTACAGATTTGTTTGTGCCTCAACTGTGGGTGCCGGGATTGGTTGGGGCGCAGCAGTGCTGTTGGACACACCAGCCTGTCCAAGCCCCCAAGGATCTTGCTGCAGCGCATGCATGGAGTTGCACGGCTGCTGTCAGCATCAAAGCACCCACATGTTGATATTTTTAGGGTGTGTGGTGGCCCATGATGCCCTTATTGTCGCTCAGCACTCTGGTCTCAGCAGGTGCGATGTCTTGCTGTCATGCTTTGGGTGTGCTACAGACGCCCATACGCGATGAATTGACGAAGATGGGCAACACGAAGTTCTTGCAACTCGCAAGAGCAGCAGGCATCACAGAGCCTGCGCCCAATGCAATGCTGACAATATTCGCACCAAGCAATGAGGTGGGTAGGTGCAGGCACCAGGGGTGACCTCAGCAAACACAGCAGTGAGCAGCAGTGCTGACCTCCGTAATGACAATGGCCGCACCCAAGCTGCCCCTACTGACAGACGGTGTGTCTTGCCCTGCAGTCTTGGCTCAGTTTCTTGTGGTGGCAGGGCACATGTAGTTGGTTTCCCTTGCATCTTACGACATATGGTGCTGTTGATGCTGTCCGTCCTACGCTTGTTTGCATAGGCTGTTGATGCTTTCCTCAAGGAAATGAAATTGAGCCTGGAAGACATCCAGGGCCGACCATCGCTGACTGCTGCTGTGGTTGGCTATCATGGTAAGCCCAATTAATTGGGAGGCACACAAGCAGTGGGTTGCTTGCCGACACTCTCTGTCACAGCGCGCTTTTCATACTGATGCATACAGTGCCAACATAGCGACACTGGTGTGTTCCTGTTACACAGGTGCGATCACATCTGCACAGCACAGCTTCAGGCTTGCAGGCGTGCTGGCAGAGCCAGCATGCAGCTTTCGGTCGATTATGCAACATCTGGCAATGCAATCTTAAATCCCTAGCATTGCGCAACGGTTGTGCTGTGCTGCGCTGCTCCCTGCCATGCCATATTGTACCACGTGGTGCTGTGCTGTGCTGTGCAGTCCTCCCCCGCATCAAAGGGCAGGCGTCTGATGTGAAGGGCTACAGCAGGAGCCAACCGCTGGAGGCGATCACAGCAGACGGCACACACTATCTGCAGTTTTTCATGACTCCAGAGAACGAGGTGGTTCTGCAGGATGTGCAGAATAACACTGCGAAGGTGCTCAGCAAAGGCAGAGAGGTTGGCAACACCATGCTGTACAGCATTGACAAGGTCTTGCTGAGTGGTAAGGCACTTGAGTACACCGCAGCTGCAAGCAGATTCTGCTGTTGCAGCTGTACCTGAGGTGTCTTCTGGCGTGGTGCAGAACCTGACATTGTATAGTAATAGGGCACCAAGGACTGTTTGTTTTTGTGAAGCCTGCAAAGCAAAGTGGTGATCGTTGCGATCACATCAGCAGTCTAATCACATCCATCATACAAGCAGAGCCATCTCTGAGGGATTGGAAACAGGGCACCACAGCCACCTTCCCGTCATGCTGCGCCTTCACACTGCAGCATTGCTGCCAGGCAGCAACCCCCATGCACAATACCTGCTAATGATATCACACCTCTGGCTGCTGCCTGGATGCTTCTGTGCAGGCGACGTGTTCCTGACTCTTGCTGATGTGTTGAAGAAGCACCCAGCGTTTGCGCCCTTGAGGCAGCTGTACACCAAGGCAGGCCTCGATGACGAGGTGCTCAACATGAGAGGGGAGCACAACAGCATCACAGTCTTTGCACCAACAGGTATGTTTGCAGCAGCAAGTACTGACTAGGACGCATGCAGTTGGCTAGGACACATGAAGGCTGGCGACCCTGGGATTCTTGAGAGCACACAGCAAAAATGCCACAGGGCAAACACACATGTATGTTTCCTCCAGCCCTATTGCGCAATGCTCTGCTGTGTTGTGCTCTACTGTCCTGTGTTGCTCTGTGCAGCTGCGGCTGTGAAGTCAGCTGAGGCTCAGCTGTCCAAGCTGTCCAAGTCAGAGCTGCAGGATGTGCTGAGGTACCACATCGTACCAGCACCCCTGCCCATCCCGTCAGATTTGCAGGCCGGCAAGGCATACCCCACAGCTTTCAAAGGACACAGCCTGAGGTTCAAGTACAACAAGTGAGTGCGGGGTCAGTCAGGTGGTAAATCATGCAGTGCACTGCTGCCATGTTTAGGGTCGAGCCTGTAACTTGGTAACATTGACAGGCACTAACAGATGGGACTGGTGTAGCTCTGGACACCAAGACCGTCGCGGGCACTCAACTCACAGCATGTCGGTCACATCGCCTTCGTGATCGGCGCAAGCAAGTGGTGTGTTAGGCCCTGAACTCAAGCGCCCTCCAGCCACTGAGTGACTGGTGGTGAAAGGCTCAGGGATGGTCGCAGCCTGAGGCTGCACGAGTGCTGTGTGTGCGCTGCTGTGCCCAGAGTGCTGTATCGCCCTCTGCTGTGCTATGTTGTGCTGTGCTGTGCAGTGTGACGGTGCCAGCTGCCAAGGGTAGTAGCAACAGCAGTGCAGCACAGCGGCAGGTGGAGGTGAAGCAAGCTGTGGAGGTCATCCCAGAAGCTGGCACCTTTGGCAGTGGGAAGGTGGCAGGCTTGACCGCCCCAACGGTCACGATTGCCAACCTGTTTGCTAACAGAGTGAGTTACTGACCCTCCCGCAAGGGGTATGGTTGACGGGGTTGGAAGTAAGCTGGTCACGGTGTGATCATGCAGCACTGTGCCGTGGGTGCGGTCATCACCGTGCACATGTCAGCACTGCCATGAGCTACCACTGGCGGCAGGATAGATGACAGTGACCAAGCCTGCCTGCAACTGCTGGCAGAGTACTCAGACTTGTCCTTCATGTGCAGCCCAGACCAGCCACTTCTGTGTGTGACGTGCGGTTATGCCGAGGCTAGCCTTGTTATGCTTGCCCAAAGTCCGCCACAACAGTATGCACGACATGTCATACCATGTTGCTGCTACCCACAGATGGTCATCCATGGCATCAACCAAGTCCTGAAGCCAAGACTGCCCAGTGCAGCAAGCAGCCCTGCCAAGCCCCCAGCAGCAAAGGCCCCTGCCAGCCAGCCAGCCAACACAGCTGCCAAACCTACAGGCCGCAACCTGCTGCAGTTTCGTACTGGGACAGGACCCAGTGTGACCTCCTCCTCCCTCACAGCCACACAGTCCTCCATCAGGGCTGCCGTGATTGGCACGCATGATGTTTCCGACGCGACCGCGTTTGGTCGCGCGGCTGCATCTTCGGCGTCGTCGCGCTGCTGGAACTGCATCGTGAACAGGGACTTTGACACAGCCGACAGGTTCAGTGGGCACTGATTACTCTCCCATGCTGGCTCGTTGACCAGGAGCCGGTTTGGTCCGCAGGCGGTACACATCTATGTATACCTGTAGGCCGCCGCCTGTTGCAGTAGCCATCTGGTGACACAAGACAAGGGTGACGGACACTGTCTCTGTTGGGTGTATGGTAGTCCTGCACATGACCAGTACCTGACAAGCTGAGGAATCAACTTTTTCAACTTTACATTGTCACCAGTAAGGCCCTTGGTGCATGCACGGCAGTTCCTACTTGATGCCTGATGTTTTTGTTGGTTCCTCATGCTTCAACTCCAGGGGTGTGGCGGCCTGTGGCAGGTGCTTGAATGGGGATGCAGCTCCAAAGCGCAGCCATGTGGTTGCCAGGCACTCCATGCATGCCGGCTTGAGCCACCATTCTCCACTTTCGGGTGTGCTGGGCATGGTTGGGCAGTGACGCCTGCATCAGAACACATGTGTTTGACGTGACGACATGGCGGTCTCGTGGGATGTCTTCCTAAGGCAATGCCAAGGGCTGTTTGTGTGACCATTGCGTTTATCCTCTCGGACTCCAATGATCATCGGACTCCAATGATGGTTGCAGCATGCATGATGGCAGCGCCTGCCTGCCTGATTCCCTGACCTGGTCCCCGTTGGCAACAAGCTCTGCCTGACTGTGGCAGCGCCCCAGTCAAGAAAGTCATGCGCGAGGCGGGAGGGAGTTGGTTGTCGTGTTTGCTGCCAGTGCGGTGGCTTGGCGGGGTTTCCATGCATGTGCATCGCCCTAGGCACACATGGGATGCATGGCGACATCTGTATGTGCATGGCTTGCACACTGTTGCATTCATGACAATCTATCTGAACCAATATGCAGTCAACACCTAGCTGTCACTGTGTGACAAACTGGATATCCAGTTGCCTGACTCAGGGGGGCCTGAGGGCCTCAAGGCATGCGCTGCAGTGTTCTGATGGACTGTGCCGCGAGCTGCCTGGCAGCATTGCGGCTTTATGGTGTTGGAAAGCTTGCCTCCCTGCCTGCCATGCCGCCGCACGGCAGGTGGGGTTGCAGTGGGGGATGATACCGTAGGCTAACAGCTTTCTGGTGGGACTCAGCGATGCTTGCGTGTGGTGGCATGCGCTCAGCCTGAGTAGATGGATGCAGGCATGTTGTGTGTACTTGTACGCTGATGGAAATCGGCAGCCAGATGTTTTGGCATTGTAGTTGAGCCCCCGCCACTGCGTGTTGTGCATGCATGCATGCTGAGGCCTGAACTGGGGCCCATGACGGCACACGCCCACCTATGAGCCTAGTAAGAGGCTAGTGGCAGGCGCGGTAGGACCCACTCAGTGTGCTGTCCCCCTACTACACCCGGTATCGAAAATGCCACCCACTGGTAATAGTAAAGCCGGTGCATGAGACTGAAGTGAAATCACAGGGTTCCATCTGGGACTGCTAGCTCTGCTGAACGCTGAGGTGTATCTTTGTCGGCGCGACTGGAAAGAGGACCATGTTGTGAGACAGGCTGCTTGCAGCACGCTGGTAAGGGCTCAGGCAGGAAGTACCAACACCAGGCTGGCAGCAGAGGTCTTCATGTTGCAAGCGCTTGCGAGTGGGCCTAGGGGACTTGAAGATCCAAAGCTTTCCCCCTCTATGGTCAACCACATCAACAAGCTTGGAATGAAACAAGTGCATGCACGGCCTTTACAGGTTTGATACTTTACACACAAGTGATGTCAAGAATAAAATAGAGTGCTGACAGCGCGTGTGCCCCCTTGGGAAGCCAGACAGTTGTCACAACCCTGCACCAGTACAGTGCTGAGTCCCCTGATCATGCATGCATCATGCCAGTGGCTCAAAACATACACACAGTCTGACAACCGGGTGGCAAGCCGTGTGTACCCTACAGCTCGAGCAACAGCTGGCTGCACGACAGGGCACATGCAGCTGCTGCGTGCTGCACATACTGACAGACGCACACGACACCGTCCATACCTGGTCCTTGCAGCGACTGTTCGCTGCTGACACCTTTTTTTATCTTCACCATGAACAAGGCTGCAGCCACCCTGAGAAAGGCACATTGTCAGCCGCACATTGATTCCGCAAGCAGGCACACAAGAGCCCACACAAATGGATGCGAGCATCATGAACCTGCTTGACAGTCACAGCCTCGACACACCATGCGACAATATCACATGCTGCCCATCTGTTGACCCCTAGTATGCCACAGCTGTGCGTAATCCTGATGCTCACGCAGACACGTGCCTTGAAATGCAAGGCACAAACAGCTTGGGGCACACACCACACCACCACATGACAGATCTTGCAGCTGCCTGATACGCTCTGCGGCACCATTCAATAGCCCATGCGACAATCAATCACAAGTCTCGTCATGCGGTCAAGACCTGCAAACAACTGCCAAGTCTACTGCCAAGCCATACCCGCACATGCACCCTAACCTTGCTTCTCTCTCCCACAGGCAACACCTGCAGGTATGTGCACATGTACTGCGCCTGTGTAGAACACACACACTAAGCCGCAGGCAGGGTGCGAGACACTACCCCCAGGCGCACATAACACGGTGCTGCCCGTCAGCTGTCTCAATTTCCTGACAATGTCTGAGCACGGCTTGATGCCCAAGGCCTGCCCGCGGCCCCTCGCCACAGCACAGCTGTGCCGTGCCACGGCAGGCAGGCAGGCATCGGATGCCTGCCTTGGGCCAAGTCATTGGCAGCTGCCTCACACAAAGTTGGGCTGGCCGATGGACGCCCTGAGCCTGTTCCACATCTTGCCGCGTGGGTCCACCTTGCGTGGCGCCTGGATGATGACGGGGATGGGCAGGTACACGTA
>QAXK01003588.1:0-14225 GCA_004335735.1 Chlorella sp. KRBP | reverse complement strand
GGTGGGGATGGGGATGGGGATGGGGATGGGGATGGGGATGGGGATGGGGATGGGGATGGGGATGGGGATGGGCCTGGGCCTGGGCCTGGGCCTGGGCCTGGGCCTGGGCCTGGGCCTGCGAGTGTGCATGCAAGTGTGCGCTTATGTGGCCTGCACGCGTGGGTGGGGCTCGCTGGCGGGAGGTGTGAGAGGTGCCCGGTGGCAATGCCCATTCACTCGCTTGTTCCCACGCTGCCTTCACGCGCGCGCAGGTGTCGGGAGCAGGCAAGGACCGCACAGGATGGCGCCGGCCTGACGACACACAACCACAGCAGCAGCAGCAGCAGCCGGTGCAGCAGGTGGAGGAGAGCAGTGATCAGCCACCCAGCAAGCGCGGCCGCAGCGCCGCACAGCAGGAGGAGCGCGCCTCGGGTGGTGGCGGGGCAGGCGCTTCGCCGGTGGCGGCGGCGGCGGGGACGGGGCAGCGGCGGGGAGGCAGGCAATCGGGGAGGCAGCGCGAGCAGCAGCAGCAGCAGGCGGCGGCGGGGGATGATGGGGACCAGGACAGCGGGCAGTTCACGGCCAGCGGCAGCCGGCAGTACGCCTGACCTTGCTGCTGGGCCTGCTGGTCAGATAGCAAGTATTGTAGCGTGGTGCTCGCCCAGTTGTGCGGGCGGTATTGGAGTGCGGAGCCGCTGCGAGCACGTGGGACATGTTGTACGTATGGTGAGGAGGGAGCGAGGACCGGACTGTGGGCAAGGTGTGCTCTGGCGGGCATGAAGTTGGCCAGCCTGGCGTGGCCGCACGCGCCCTGTGATACAAGCACCTGATATCGACTGCATGTGGGACCGCAGGCGATGGACATGTTTTGCGCGAAGCACGAGCACACAGCACACGCTCGTGCATGCCGCTTCTGGCATGCGACCGCCCTCCGCGGTGCCACTCGCTTGCACGCGCACACAACCTGGACGGTGGCAACACGTTTGGTGCCGTGGGCGGTGCAGGGACCTGTGTGCGAGCTTGCGCACGGTGCCGTTTTTTGTTGCCGCCTGCGTGGGCGTGGGTGTTTGCGCTGGGTGCGATGGCCATGTGTTGCGATGGCTGTGGGTGCTTGGTCGCGGTGTGGGCGGAAGCGGACCGCCTTGCCGGGTGGTGAGTGTAGGCTTGGCCATTGGTGGTGCACAGGTGGTGTGGTGAAGGTTCGTGCTTGGTCTGCGGTGCGGATGGACAAGGCCTGGTGAACGATGTGCTCTTTGATGCAGCGCGCCTCCGGCCGTGGGGATGAGGAAGCATTATATATGAGGCACATCGCCTGCAATCTGATTCCACTGTGACGCTGCCACGGTGCGCCACGTGCACCGCACGCATGACACGCGTCCAAACGTCGGGACACTCGCAGAACAGCAAACACAGCAGCGTAGCAGAGCAGCAATGTTCAAGCGCCAGCTATGGAAGCACTTGCACGGCGACGGCGATGCGTCCAGCGACAGCGACTCGGACTCGGAGCAGGAGCGCAGCGGCTCCGCGTCCGGGTCTGAGGACAGCGACGATGAGCAGCAGCAGCCCGAGGTGCAGGGCAGCGGCTCGGACGGCGACTCTGATGCGAGCGCGGACGCCGGTGCGCCGCCGCACGAACCCTGGCGAGCAGCTCACGCAGCATCACGCGTGGCGATGTCGCCCATGCTTCAGGATGTCCTCGACGGCACCGCATTGCGTGCAATGGGATGCGCAGATGAGGAGGGCGAGTCAGGGGAGTCAGGCAGCGAGGAGCCAGCAAGCGAGGAGGGGCCGCAGATTGAAGCGGAGGACGTGATAAGGTAAGTCAAGCACCTGCTGCTTCTACGGAGCTGCAAGCGGCACGGAGCTGAGGCTGAGGCTGGGCGTGCCACGTCGCGTGCCCGCAGGGCGTGGACGTCCGACGATGCCGAGGCGCAGCAGTTCAAGGTCAGTTGCAGCATCCGCAGCACCCCGATGGCCAGGACATCGAGTTTGGCCCTTTCTTGTTGCTCATGCGTCGCCCGTGGGCGATGTCATTGCGCAGGGCCTCCCGCTCCGGTGCCTGCTGTGCCAAGCGCTGCTGCTCAACCGCGCCGCCTACCTCACTCACATATCCAGCAAGGTGGGGATTGTACAGGCATTCCAAGGCACTTGCAGACGTGCCAAGGCTCCTGCACGGGGCGTCTTCGACAACAAAACACACACTTGGGCACCGTTTGCTGCGCGCAGAAGCACGTGCACTCGCTCAAGCGGCGGACAGCGCAGCAAGCCGCACGTCCAGTCATCGTGCTGGCGTCTCAGGGCGCAGAGGCCAACGAGGTGGGCGGCTGCTCTCCACGCCGGTGTGCTTGGTTGTGCCTGCGTGCCCATGGCTGCCAGCGGCGTGGTTCATTGGGGCCTTGCACAGTAACAACCGCATCGCGTATCTCTTTCTGTTTTTGCGCCTGAGCGTGCGCAGGAGACCGAGACGCACACTGAGCGGCTGGAGCGCATCAAGCGCGAGCTGGCCGAGCTAAAACAACAGCAGCAAGAGCAGCAGGAACAGCGAGAGCAGAAGCAGCAGCTGAAGCAGAAGCAGCAGAAGCAGCAGAAGCAGGCAAAGCAGCAAGCCAAGGCCGCCGCAGCGCCCGCAGCAGCCGACAGGCCCCGGGTCCAGCCTGTCGAGCCACGGCAACCGAGGCAGCCGCAACCAGCCACAGCGGGTGCAGCGGTGGTGGCGGCGGTGGGGAAGCAGCAGCAGGGCAACAGCGTCGCGCCGGCGCCCAAAGCAGCAACGACAGCAGCGGAGGACAGGGCGGCGGCGGGGACGGTGCATGCCAACGGCAGCGCAGCGGAGGGTGCGGCGACTCAAGCAAAGGACAAGAAGAAGAACAAGAAGGAGCAGAAGCCGAGGGAAGGCAAGCGGCCAGGCAAGAGGCAGCGTGCTGCTCTGCGCGAACAGTGGGCTGCTGCTGCCGCCGCCGGGACCACCACTGCGGCGAACGGGGCGGGCGCGTCCAAGCCAAGCAAGGGCCGCAGGCCCGGCGCCAAGGCCAAGGCGGGTGACGCTGCTGGCCCTGCTCCGGCCAAGCGGCAACGCGCTGACGGCGCTGCCGTTGCCGCAGGAACTGCCGCAGCTGCTGCCTCCAGCCAGCCAGCCGCCCTTGGTGCAGAGCCGAGCGGAGCTGCCAAGGCTGTTCCCGCGACCAAGCAGCATCCCAAGGGCGGCCAGGGGCAGGGGAGCAACGCTGTCCACGCCACAGCCGCGTCACATCAACCGGGGGGCAAGAAGGGCAGCGGTGGTGGCAAGAAGGAGGGTGGGGCGGGCGCGGGCTCGGTGGCAGCAGCAGCAGCACCGGGTGGAGGGCCCAAGGCATCTGTCAGCCTCCAGCAGAAGCAGCAAGGGCAGGAGAGGAAGCAGGCGGCAGGCAAGGCGTTTTTGGGCGTGAAGGGTGGCGGCGTCACCAAGCCTGCTGGGCAGCAGCGGCAGGGGCTTGGCAAGGCAAAGGCGAGGCCGGTGGGGCAAAAGGCACGTGCGGCGAGCTGAGATACGCTGGGTGAGGGCTGGGCATGCATGGACTGTCTCGCTGGTTCGGATCTGTTGTTCGGAAAGCAACATTTGGTGCGCTTCAATGAAATCTTGCAAGGTCCGGGTCCGAGCACAAAAAGCGAAAGAGATGAGGCAACGGGTTGAGGGAGCTGTGCAGTATGTACGTGTGGTGACTCTGGCTCAATCAAACAACGTCAAGCCGCCCAAGCCCGGCCCGCGCTCGCCAGCTGGCTTGTCAGCCCCAAGCACCCAGCTCAACAGCCTGCCCTCCCGCTCAGCCCGCACCAACCTCTCCACCACTGCACCTCTTTCCCTAGCGCCTTGTGCCTTGTCCTCCTTGCCCTCCTCTGCCTCCTTGTCCTCCTCCTGTTCATCTTCAGAGTCCCCTTCCCCTTCCCGGTCCAGCAGGCTGCCTGTGCGCCTTAGCCGCGCTAGCACCGTGGCCGTCAGTGCATCCACAAGGTAGGGCACGGCACCAGGTCCTAGTGATGCGGTACTACCCATGGCAACGCTGCCGGCCTGGGGCCCACAAGCGCAGGGCGCCGCGTCGCTGAAGCGCTGGCTGATGACCGTCACGAAGCGAACCTGCGCCGAACACACGCACGGCCACGGGGCATAGAGAACGGTGCTGGTGATGGCAGGCCGCACATACAGCTGCACAGTCAAAGCTATGTGCACGTGCTACGAGAGCCTGCTGTCACACAACACCGGGTCCCCAGGCTGCTGGACGTTGCACCGCCCACTGATGCCCCAAGCAACACTGTTCCCCCACGGCTTCCCAGCGTGACACACAACGCTCTAGGGGGTAGCGTGCATCCCGCCGTTGCACCCAGTCAGAATGAACAGGTGGGGAAACGTGCGCACCTCGTGCCCCGCTGCCGGGTCCCCCGCGCCCACCACAAACAGCCGTGCCGTGAGGCCGAGTGCAGGCAGGTGATCCGCCAGCAGCTGCAGACGCGCCGGAGAGGCAAAGGAGACGGACAGCATGAGGCCGTGGGGGCACGCCAGCACGCGGGCGCACTCGCGCAGCATGGCGGCCTTGTCGCCGTTGCTCCACAGCGCGTCAAGCGTGCCCTGCGTGCGGCAGCACGCCAAGGTACAATGTGGCCACAGTAAGCAGCTTAACTGGGCAAGGCTCTGCGCCACACAGAGCAGCAGCGCACCTTGTCAAGCACGCACGCCACGCTGCCCGATGGCAGCGGCAGGCGTCGGCAGTCGGCCTGCACAAAGTCCATGGTGCCCCAGGAGCTGCAGCCAGCGTGCTGCTGCTCGTGCTGCCTCCTCGCCGCCTCGATGACGCCAGCCGCCACATCCACAGCGAGGAGGTGTTGTGCCTGCAACGCCTGCGCCAGGCGCCATCCCATGGTGCTCGACCCGCAGCCAATGTCCACCACTAGTGATCCACTGCGCTGGTCCCCTGCTGCTGCCGGGGCTGCTGTTGCTGCTGCTGCAGACGCCAGGCGCTGAAGGTAAGGCTGCACGACGTGCGACACGTCCCCCCAGGACGCATGCCATTCGTGCTGATCCCTGTGCTGCCGTTCCCACAGCTCCTCATACGCGCTGGAAGCGTGCTGGGTGCCCATCGCTGCACCTGCTGCCGCGTCTGCCGCACCTGCCGCCGCGTCAGCTGCACCTGCACCACCCCTGCCGACCTGGCGCCAGTCTGCTGCACCTGCCGCCCCGTCTGCTGCACCTGACGCTGTGTGTGTGCTACGCAAGCAAGGTTCGTCCATGCGATCCACCACTCTCGCATGGCCTCGCTCTCGTGCCATCGTGCGGGCCAGACCAGCCCCACCACCGCCTCCAAGCCGAACGCCACACTGGAGTCACACAGATGAACGCCCCTGGTGGAGGCAGCGGCGCAGGGCAGCACATCGGAGGCCAGGGAGCAGGCTCGTCGATGGGGACGCCCCAGCACCGCGATGGCATGGCGCAGGCGCCCGGGCACGGCTACGGTGCGTGGCTCGCATGCCTGGCTGCCGCAGCGCGGGATGTGGGCGCGTCGTGCGCACGTTTGGTCTCCTCGGAGGCCTCAGGGGCCTCCTCAACAACTTGCCCACACTGGAGCTCCGCGCAGGTCCGGGAGCCTACGCGCAGCCAATGCCAGCGTACCATGCGGCGCCAGTCATGGCCATGCGCTACGGTGCGGCAGCGGGGTGCTCTAGCAGCAGTTTGGGGGTGATGGGCGTTCGCAGCGGCATTCACGCACATTGCGATGCGCGCCTGCCATCACGCCTCGCAGGCAACGATCCGTTTGGCGGCGCGCACCCACACGCCGCGTCCTATTCAGGTGGCGATGGCTCGTCACGCGCTGCGCTGGCTGGGGGCTCAACCCACAGTACTCGCGCACCGCAGCAGTTGCGAAATCTGCAGCAGGCCTGAGCGTGCTGCGTGCGTGTGCTCGCCTGCCCGCCTGCGCGCAGAGGCCCAGTTCGTGCCGGGAGGGCAGCGCGCGATGGCTGGCGCCTCCCCGATGGCGGCGGCAGGCAACGTCCCGCGCACGCTGGCGCAGCCTGCACCAGCCATGATGATGGCCGTCAATCCGGCCGATGGGATGGCCTACTACACGATGCAGCAGCCGCACGGCCTGGTGGCCACGCACCACCCGTCCATGGTGAGCGCGCCACAACCGTCGGTGCAGCAACAACCGTCGGTTGCCCCGTGCGGCTGCCTCCAGCGCAGCGCACTTGCCCCCCTGACCATCCCGCCGCTGATGTTGCGTCGCCGGCAACGGATTGTGTGCCCCGCCTGCGATCGACACAATCGCTCGTAGCAACTGCAGGTGATCGGATCGCCGCACATGGGTCAGGGTGGCGGCGGCACGCCACACAGCGGTCCCCTGGTCATGCACATGCCAGGCGGGCACCCGCACGGCGCACAGCCCACCATGATGGCGTCTCCCCAGGCCTCCTACCTACAGCAATCCCACCACACCATGCACCCGATGGGCGCAAGCCCTATGGGGCCCGGCGGGGGCCCGCTCATGGGCGCCATGCGCCCCTCAGCCCTCATGCAAGCAGGGCCCAGCAGCGGCGTTCCCTACGGCTCCGGTGGACCCAACGCCATGCACGGGGGCCCTCAGGGCATGCAGCAAAGCCCTCACCTAGGCCCTAACCAGCACCAGCAGGCCATGCACCACGCTGGCGGCGGCGGCATGGGTGGAGGCGGCATGGGCGGCGGTGGAAGAGGCCCACCACAGATGCAGCAGCAGCAACTACACTACGGCGGCGGCGGCGGTGGGGGTGGCCCTCGTCCTGGCGGCCCGATGGGAGGGCCGCCAGTGGGTATGCTAGGCATGTCTCCTGGCGGCGGGGGCCCCGGCAGCAGTGGTGCCGGACCCAGTTCCGGCTTTGGTGGGGGTGGGCTGGGAGGCGAGGGCTCCTCTTCATCCAACATGGGGATGGGCGGCGGCAGTAGTGGGGTCAGCGTGGCGGGTGGTGGGATGGGCGGCGGCGTCAACGTGCTGGCACCGGGGCGCAAGGTGCCAAAGGGGCTGGAGGAGAACGTGAAGCGGACTATTTATGTTAGCTACATTGACGTCATGGTGAGTCGCACGCAGCTGTCGGGTGGGGTGCAGCAGCCGTGGGACGTGGTGCAGCATGGCGAGCCTGGTGCAGCATGGTGAGTCTGGTGCAGCTGGGGGGAGCAGCAAGCTGGTCCGGATGATGCGCAGAGTGTGCGGGTGTGCAGCGCTGGTGAGACAGCATGCGCTTAATGCCATGCTGTGTGTCCGCGATGTCGCTGGCCACTGCTGCCGCGCGCAGGTATCAGAGGAGCAGCTAGCAAAGTTCTTTGGCCTGTGCGGCGCCGTGGTGGACTGCCGCATCTGCGCCGACCCCAACTCGGCCATGCGCTTCGCCTTTTTGGAGTTCCAGGACGTCGACGCCGCGCAAAAGGTGCAGCTGGGCATCTGTGCTTGGACTGCTGTTTGGTGGCTTGTGTGTGGGGGTGCGGGACACATGTGCTTGCACTGCTGTTTGGTAGCGTGTCAGGCGGCTTGTGTGTACCTGCAGCAGCTCGTCTGCTGGGCGCCAGCAGTTTTAGCGGGTTGCCGGCTTGCAACGCAGCAGCACGCTGTCAGGCACCCAGGTGCTGAGCGGTGCCTTGCCTCCGGTTGGATAATCTCACTGTTTGGATGCCTGTCTCCAAGCTTGTGCAGTCACTCTTGTTTGATATCTCACTGTTCCGATGCCTGTCTACTGCCTGTCGCGCAGGCGCTGACGCTGAGCTTGTGCCTTGCCTCTTGTTGGATTATCTCACTGCTCCGATGCATGTCCATCGCCTGTCTTGCAGGCGCTGACGCTGAGCGGCACCATCCTTGGCGGTTGGCCCCTGCGGGTGCAGCCCAGCAAGACGGCCATCGTGCCCGTCAGCAAGCACCTCATGCCGCGCTCACAGGACGAGGTGAGCAGCACCGACGCCATCGTGCACAAATGCAACCGCGTCGTTTCACTGACTTGCCATCAAGCAAGCAAAGCAGAGCTCGCCAAGAGGCTCCGTACAGTGGGCCCTTGGTCCATGTTTGCGCCCACTGGTGGATTGTGAACCAAGTGAGCGAAACCATGGACTCATGTGCCGGCTGCACTGAGTGCTTGGCGAGCGCTGCTTTGTTTGCTTGACGTCACGGTAAACTCGCGCCAGACGCGTTCCACACGCGTGGTGTGGGCACGAGTGTCCTGCGCTAGCAGGGCTCAGAGGTGCTGCGCTTGCTTGCCTGCTTGCTCGGCTGCTTGCTTGCCTGCTTGCTCTGCTGCTTGCTTTACTGCTTGCTCTGCTGCTTGGGTGCGCTTCTTGCAGATGATCCGCTGCAGCCGCACCGTGTACGTGGCCAGCATCGACAAGCGGGTGGAGAAGCAGGACCTGAGCGACTTTTTCGAGCAGCTCTGCGGTGCGTGCGCCCTTTTCTGTTGGCGGATCAAACTGCTGCTCAGTCTGCGGCAGCCGCGCTAGTGTGGAACTGAAGCGTGAGCGGCATGCACAGCGCGCGCCGCGCAGTGTTTACAACGGGCTGTGGTTGTGTGTGGTGCGCGCCACTGGGCTGAGTTGTTTGTGTTTGCAGTTGTGCATTTGCTCCTTTGTGCCGCAGGCCCCGTGTCCAAGCTGCGGCTTCTGGGCGACGCCACGCACAACACGCGCATCGCCTTTGTTGAGTTTGCCAACGCCGAGGGCGCGCTGGCCGCGCTCAACTGCTCAGGCGCCGTGCTGGGTGAGTGTTGGGTTTTAGGGTTAGGGTTAGGGTTTGGGTTTGGGTTAACCCCTGGCGCCGTGCTGGGGGAGTGTTTGCACCAATGCCAAGCGCCACATAGAAAACGCTCGTGCTGGGTGAGCGCTTGCACCAAATGCCAAGCGCTATGACTAGAAAACGCTGGCGCACGCAACGACAACCGTGCCCCTGCATGCGGGAATGCTGGCGGGAGTTTGCCCTGGCTTAGCTCATAAACACTCGCTGTTGTCTTGTCACCGCCTGCAGGCTCTCTGGCGATCCGCGTGTCGCCCTCCAAGACGCCCATCCGCTCAGACCCGCGCGGCAGCCAGCGGCCCACCAAGCGCGACAAGGACAAGGAGCGCGCGCCCAAGCCAACGCACGCGGTGAGTGCCTGCCATGGCCTTCCGTCGAACTGTCTGCTTGCCGTGCCTACAGTTAGTTGTGCAGCTGGTGTGCTAGCTGTGTTAATTGCGCAATTGCGCTGATTGGTGTCTTGCAAGTTGTGCGCATAGAGCGGCTTCTCTCTGCCGCCGCTTTGCTTCCGTGGGTCAGCATGGTCACTGCGCAATGAGCTTTTAACCAATAGCATGAACTGCCTCGCACCGTGTGACGCGCGCAGATGCCGCCGGTGCCCCCTGGCATGCCAGGAGACGACCCCGGCGCGGCATCAAGCTCTGGAGCGGCCCTGGACGGTGCGGCCGCACCCGACGGCGCTTTCCCTGGCGCTGGCGCTGCCGCCGGCACGGATCTGTCAGCAGAAGACGCGGCAGCGGCGGTGGCGGCTGGGCAGGATCAGCCGACTGAGGAGGAGCTGCTCCGCATGCTGGATGGCGAGGGGAGTGAGGGCCGAGGTGGGGAGGAGGAGGATCAGGAGGAGGAGGAAGGGGCTGCGGCGGTGGCGGCGGTAGCAGCGCAGCTGGCGGCAGAGGCGGAAGAAACGCAGGCGGTGGCAGATGTGGCGGCGGCGGATGCGCACGCGGAGGAGGCGGCGGATGCGCAGGCAGTGCAGGCGGCGGAGGAGGCCGTGGAGGCAGAGCCAGCAGCTGCTGCAGTGGATGAGGTGGATGAGGTGGAGGCGGTTGCAGGCGAGTCCAAGGCAGCAGAGGTGCAGGAGCAGGAGCAGGTTGAAGAGGCAACGGAGCAGGCAACGGAGCAGGCAATGGAGAGCCTTGGCACGGCAGAGGCCAGCGTGACTGAGGAGGAGGCCTCTGCTCCCGAGCCTGCTGCTACCGCTGCTCTGGACAGCGCTGCTGCTAGCGCCATGCCCGAGCTGGCCTCCACTGCTGCTCCAGCCACCGCTGCTGCCGCTCCTCCCGACACCACGCCTGCTGCCACTGCTGCTGCTGACAGCGCAGTGCAGCAACCGCCCGTGCCCCCAGCCACGCCCGCCGCACCAGCCAGCGTCGCAGACACAGCTGCAGCTGTCGCGCCCGAGGCGTCGGCGGAACAGGCCGCTGGCAAGGCGCCGGAGGAGGCCGCTGCCACTGGCACCACCGCTGCAGCGGCTCCCGCCGACGCTGCTGACACTGCGGCTGCTGCTGTCGCACCCCCGGAGTCCGCGGTCGCTGAAGGGAAGGAGGCGCCTGCAACTACAGCGGCGGCGGCGCCTGCAGCAGCGGCCACTGAGCAAGCGGTTGCTGCGGAGACGGAGGCAGCAGCACCACCACCTGCGGCAAAGGAAGCAGCAGCAGCGCCAGTGGCACCTAAGGAGGAAGTGGCGGCGGCGGCACCAGTGGCACCTGCGGCGAAGGAAGCAGCAACAGAGGAGAAGGAAGCAGCAGCAGCTGTGCCACCTGCGGCGAAGGAAGCAGCGGCAGCGGCATCGGCACCAGCAGCTGGCGAGGCGGGCTCTGGTGGCACTGGTTCAGCTACGGCTGCCGCTGCGTCAGATGGCAGCATGGTGGCGGCGGCAAAGGAGGCAGTGGCAGCAGCGTCAGCGTTGTCCATATGATGCGACCTACGGTAGCTTTGCTGCCGTCTGCGGTGGAGCTGGAGGGGGAGGGCCAGTGAAGGCGGAGACGGGAGGTGTCACTCAAACAGTATGCACAGTATTACCGGCGTAAATGGCTTACAAATAGACTCCAAGGATATTCGTGTGCTTTTCTGGCAGGCGCGTTTGAATAGCGGGGCTGAGGTGTACGCTCCCACCCTGCCACACTACCGTACGCAACTGAGTGGAACCCTGGGGTACGTGTCTTGGCCTGGTAGCTCAGAGACTTGCACACACCAGCACACTTGTCGGGGACCCACCTCTCACACAGCCCTCTCTCTCTCTCTCTCTGTGCCTGGCCCGCTCGTGCACAAGCGCGCGCCTAGCACACGGCAGCGCGCCCGCGCGCACACAGACGGGCGGGCAAGAGGCACCTGCGTTTGACTCTGGCTTTGGCTCTGGGATCTTGTCGAAAAAACGTTGCCCCTGCGGCTGCTGTGTCCCGGCTCCCTCCCGCACTGCTTCCTGCGCACCCTGGCACCTCGCACTGTCGGCCCCCCGAAACGCCCCTCTCTCCTTGGAGGGGGTCCTCGTGCATCACGCACGCACGCACGCGCAACGCACCGCGCGCCTCTCTCTCTGCGCGCACGCGTGCACACTGCTTGAAACGGGGCGCGAATACACTGGGGTGGGGGTAGAGAGGGTAGGGCAGGCCGTGCGTGCCGGGGCTAGGGTTTGCGCTAGGGCTAGGGTTAGGAACCCGCCTGCCTGCCAAACCTCACTCTGAGATGGTGCAGGCCTGGGTGCTAGGCACGTGATCGACGCCGTAATAGGATTTGGGCGCGCGCGTTGGCTGCGGGTGAGGGTGAGGATGTCAGCATCACCTTTGCTGTTCCAAAGCGGTGCCTTCCTCACCTGGTGTCAGCATCACCTTTGCTGCTCCAGGGTGGGGTGCAATGGCAAAGGAGGAGATGGAGGAACCCTCGTTGCGTGTCGTGTGTTGCGCTGCACGCCCGCAATCCTAGGCTCTTGTAGAGACAGCACTGGTTCGTTTACGCGCCGTGGGCACGCACGTGCGCGCCTGCACTCGCTGCGCCCTGCGCTGCTGCTGAGCACCCCATTCACGTGCCTGCGCGCGGCCAGGAAGCCGCTTGCAGGCGCGGCTTGCAGCGCAGTGCGTTGTGTGTGTGCTGCGGTGTGCACGTGTGCGCCCCCAAGCTTTGGGAGGCGCGTGGCTGCGTGCGCCGCGGCCGGAGCTTGCTTTGGAGCGGCACGTGGGGTGGCATGCACGCGCGCCGCTCCCCAGTTTCCCCTTTCTTGCTGATTCCGCTCCTCTCTGACCTTCCGCTCCTCCAGCATTGCTTGTTGTTGGTTTACCATTGTGCGGCCACGCCCTGCGCTCAGGGTGCGGGCAGGCGTGTGGCCATCCGCTCTGTCTTTTCTCCATTTCCCGCTATGCGCCTTCCCCAGGAGGTCTCTGAAGCCCACAGCCCACCCAGCTCTTCCCGTCTCCTGAGAGAGTCTCGTCGATGCGCTGCCTCCCCGTGCGCTGTTTGTCGCGCCACGCGCATGCCGCTTGTGCCCGCCGCAGCGGCGCGACTTCATGCGCCGCCGCTGCCGGCGGTGCGGCGCGTTGACGGCACCGCACAGGCGCCGCCTCCTTTGCTGCTGCTTGTTGCGTTGCGTTGCTCATGTGTGTGTGTGTGTGTTTGTGTGTGTGTTAGCCTGGCGAGGTGAGACGGTGCCACTCCCGTGCGCCGCCGCGCGCTGCTCAGCTCGGAGATAGTAGTAGGAAAAAAGTAGTTGGTGGGCGCTGTGAGAGGCGTGAGTGGTGTGTGGTGAGCTTTACATCTGGTACAGCCATGTCTGGAAAGCAGATACAGTGTGCCAGGCGATGTGTGAGGGGGCGCGTGCGCGCCATCGTGAGCGCGCCCTGGCGTGCACGATACCTTGCACGTGGTCGGGCGCACCGCCTCCTCCTCTTTCCGCCCACGCCATCCTGTGTGCCGGCCGTGATGTGCAGTCACTGCCGCTGCTTGGTTTAGGGGGCGTTGTGGAGTGGAGTGCGGGCGTGCACCTGCGTGCGCCACCTGCGTGCATCGTCTGCAGAAAGAAGGGGGAAGGGCGTGATGTTCCAGATGGCTCCATGCCAGCCACCGTGCACCCTGTGCATGACAAGGTGGCGCGCATGGCAAGCACAGCACTGCCACATGTGCCCCATGCCGCACCACCACCACCACCAAGCTCTTCCCCTCCCCCTTTAAAAAAGCCTTCTCTGTGTTCACGTGCACGCCCCAGACCGGCCCCCTGCCCCCTTGGCCCCACACTGAGAGACACTGATCAACGCCCAGAAAGTATTAAATGACGGCGGTCGACCTGGCGAGCTGCTGCAACTCGCCGCTGCAGCTCGCTCCCCTGCCTGATGACAGCCCCCTCTCCTACTGCTGCTCCGCATCCAAAAGCATGCCAAGTGCACGGAAAGACTGCGATGCTGCTGCTGCTGATGATGATGATGATCCTGTGCCTCAACCACTTGCTTTTGTCCGCCTGATGACAGCCTGCTGCTTCCCGCATCCCACGAGGGGGTGCGCCAGGGAAGGTGGAGGAAGGAGGGTGCTGTTCTTGGGATCTCTGCCCAGCGTCTTATCGTTCGATCGACCTCCCCCTCCCGTTATCTCTTCCTACCGTACGTGCCAGTGCCAGTGCCAGCGCCCAGCAACAAGGGGGGCCGCTGCCTCTCGCGCCCCGACCCCTAAACCCGCACGTCCAGCGCTCTCAACTCTTCCCCTTCCCCGTCTCTTGACTGGTGCTTAGCAGGACTGCCGCCCTCCGCCCCGCCCGCCCGACTGCCCAACTGTTCAGTTGCGCATTCCTTCGCATGCTGCGTGTGTGCGTGTGCGTGCGTGTGTGGCCGTTTGTCCGATACGGCAGTGTGCGTGCCCCCAATCAACCGCAGAATCTCCGAAGCTTCCTACGCAGATCTGCCTTTCAAGTTGTGCGATGGTTAGCGATGGTCACTGGTCTGGGCAGGGGAAACCTGGGCACGTGTGCTTTCAGCAGAGGGGCGCTCCACCAGCAAGGCGTGGAGGCCCCTGAGCCAAGCAAAAAGGGGAGAGGCAGCAGCAGCAGCGACCGGCGTCCTGCTTCGCTCCCTGTGCTGCGGTTGGCCACTGGTGTGCTCGCACGGCAGTGGCGTCAGTGGACTAGGGATGTGTCAAGAACACGATGATTGTCAGGGCGCGTGCACGCAGCAGTGGCAGCGCGCGCGTGTGGAGCCTTGCCTGCCCGCCCGTCATCACCTGATGTGCACGCTTGATGCCTGCCTGCCTCATGGTGGGCCGCCCGTCCGTTGATGTTGGTTCCCTCGCGCACTTTCCGTCGTTAGGAGGCCTCTGTCCTCTGGGGAAATGTCCCGACCACCCCTGCCCACCCACCACTTTGGATCCTCTCTATCCCGGGGTCTTTTGCTCCGCCCGCACCATTGCCAAAGGGAGGCGTCCGCTTTGCCACTTTGTTGGGGGGCACTACGGCAATGTTGCGGCACATGCAGTGCACGCCGCGCACGCTGCTGCGCGCACCCAAAC
>QAXK01003587.1:0-19832 GCA_004335735.1 Chlorella sp. KRBP | reverse complement strand
TGTCGATATTTGCATCTGTTGGGGCGCCTCGGCGGGGCCGGAGCCCACTACCGGGTGTATCAGATGTCTCGCAGCACTCAGGCACGCAAGGCAAAGACAGAAAGTCCTGATGCAGGGGCACGCGTTCCATGCCGCTCCCCAGTGTGGAGCTTTACATCTGGCGCGGGTTACCCATCTCTGGCAAGTAGATGAACACAGACAATCATCATCACGCACAGAAACCTGTGTGTGTGTGTGTGTGCATGGTGTGGTGGTCATTGTCACCTTCAGCAGTCGTGCTGTGGGCAGGACAAGCAAGCAGGGCATGTGGGTGCAGTGCAGCGCACGCCGGCAGCCCTGGCGTGCGAGCATCGTCTCTTCCCTTACTCGCCGACGAGCACTCCAGTGTGTGTCGAGCTTTACATCTGGTGGAGCCGGTTATGGCAAGCAGATGATCCCACAGTTCGCAAACATGTCAGAGACATGCTTCACATCCACAGCCCAGGAATTCTGGGTTGCAAATGTGTGAGAGCAGAGCCCACCTCAGTATGAGAGCAGAGCCCACCTCTGCTCTCTGCCCCATGCCACCACCCACACCAGGCGATCATTCGTGACGACTGCAGCACCATGGCACCTGTCGTGAACGCCATGCAATGACGATGACGATGATGACCACGCACACACCTGGTTGTACCAGTACGTCGATGTCTGCGCCTTGCCCGCCCTGCCACCGCCACGACCGCCGCCGCCGCCATTAGGGCTACCATCCTCATGCGGCGAGGGTATGGAGGGCATCTCCAGCCATGCGGCCTCCACCAGCCGGTCTAGCTCCAGGTCCAAGTTCTCTGGGTCGTCCCAGTACCCTACGCAGCATGGTGGTCGTGGGACGGAGGGTACGAGTGAGCACACCAAGAGCACTGGCGTTGGGCGTGTGCCTGAGGTCGTCCCAGCACCCTACGCAGCATGGTGGTCGTGGGACGGAGGCCACCAGTGAGCACACCAAGAGCACTGGCGTTGGGCGTGTGTCTGAGGTCGTCCCAGCACCCTACGCAGCATGGTGGTCGTGGGACGGAGGGCACGAATGAGCACACCAAGAGCACTGTCGTTGGACGTGTGCCTGAGGTCGTCTCAGCACCCTACGCAGCATGGTGGTCGTGGGACGGAGGGCATGAGTGAGCACACCAAGAGTACTGTCGTTGGACGTGTGCCTGAGGTCGTCTCAGCATCCTACGCAGCATGGTGGGTGCACGACCAATGGGACAACCAGTATGCTTGAGACAGCACGCGTGCGTGGCGCTGTACGTCCTTCCAAACCACTCTGCTGGCAGTCTGAGGGAGGGGAGGGGCGCGCGCCCTGGCATCCCTGCGCCCCAATCCACCCACCCTGTGTTTGCTACTGGTACTCACTCGTGGCTATCCCTCTCCACCCACCCCACCCCACCCCACCCCACCCCACCCTACTTGTGCATGCTATTGGTACTCATGCAGAGTCACTGCATGGTCATCTCACTGCAAGCGGTCCCTCTCTCTCCTTCCCCCGTCTCACCGTAGGGCCGCCTGTACGTCACCCACCCCAGCGCCGTCGCCACCTCCCCAGCTCCCCCCGCTCTCGCCACCAGCCGTGCCAGGTCGCCCCGCCCCGCCGCCTCCAACGCTGCCCTTGACGGCATGAGCAACGTCTCTGCCGCCTGCCCCTTCCCTCGGCGTTGCTGCTGCTGCTGCTGCTGTTGCTGCCAGGGCGCCTTGGTGGTGGCATCAGGGTCGGGAGGGGTGGCATAGGGGACCAGTGCTTCTGAGAGGTAGTCTATGATGAGCTGGCGTCGTCCAAGGTCCAGCAGTCCTGCCGGTGGCATCATCACAAGTGGCGAGGTTTTAGGGCTTGCTTTGCAGCGGCGACTGGCAGGGGCTGAAGCCGAGCGCGCGCCAGCAGGCAGGCCTAGGCAGGATGGAATGCAGGCAGCAGGGACGGCAGTGCAGCAGAGAGCGGCACATCGGTTGCATGAGCAGCCGCGTCCCCAACACTGCCAACCAAGCGCCCGGGGGCCCACATGTGCACCGCACGTACCTGCAGGTGGCTTGACCATGAGGGTGCGGGTGGCCCTGACGGTGCGCACCAGAGGCACCTTGTCACCCTCCCATCCCCCGTTCCCCCTTCACATGCACCTAGCATACCTGCAGGTGGCTTGACCATGAGGGTGCGGGTGGCCCTGACGGTGCGCACCAGAGGCACCTTGTCACCCTCCCATCCCCCGTTCCCCCTCCACATGCACGTAGCATGCATGTACCTGCAGGTGGCTTGACCATGAGGGTGCGGGTGGCCCTGACGGCGCGCACCACCAGCTGTGGCACCAGAGGCACACGGTGCACCTCCTCGCCCTCCCAGCCCCTTGGGGCGTCGGGCACGGTGGCGCCGCCACGCACGCACACCAGCAGCAGGTGGCCTCCCACGCTGGCGGTGGTCCTCCCCCCTCCCTCCTCCTCCTCCTCATCATCATCATCACCATCCTCGTCAGAGCCAGCCAGAGTGACCTGCACGCCGTGAGCCAGCGGTCGCCGCGTCGCCATCTCCTCTTGATCGAGCATTTACGCTCATAGCTGCAGGTAAATGAACTCGTGGGCTACTTATCTGCTGGTTGCAAGCACTCACGTCCTTGACCACGCCGAGGATGGATCTGTCGGTCACGTCGACGGCACGCCACCCCGCCAGCGCGCGCCTCAAGCGCCGTGCAGACTCCTGGGTGGCGGGCTGGTCCGTGGGCCACTGGCTGCTGCTGTGGTCTGCTTCGGCAACGGGTGCGGAGCTGCTCTTGCTGCTGCTGCGTGCCAGCTGCGGTGCGCAATGGTGCGATGATGTGGATGGCCAGGTGCGCGCTGGCGCGGAGGGAGCTTGCCATGGGCGCAGCGACGGCTGCAGCCTGCTCAGCTGCTGCGGCAGAGTGGCCAGGAGCGGCGCGCTGCCGCTGGTGGCGCTAGCGTGGCGCCGCGCTGGGGCGTGCATGGGCCAGGGCGATAGCAGCCTTGCTGTGTTCCTTGCCGTATCACCATCGCATAGCGCACTATCCCAGCACGGTGCGTCCCAAGCGGTCTCCGCTTTGCCCCTGCATGAACACGCAAACCACGAGTCCAAGGCAGCGCGGCTCGTGGCGTGCGCGAACTGCTGCGTTCCGCCTCCACCTGCTCAGCTAGCACCTTCGCATTCACGCATTCACCGCTGCTGAATGGCGCGGAGCCCGCGCGAAGCCAAGGAATTGCCGGACAGGTTCGCGCCGCCCAAGGCGTGCCTTTCCGCCCCAGCAGTGGGTAAGTGGATATTGCTGCAGCACGAGCGCTTCTAGCGCTCCCAGGCGCAGCTTCGGCCGCACGCCACACGTGGAGGGCGACTCGAACCTCACACAACGCAACGCAACGCAGGCACTGCGTACTATGGGCTGCCTGACAGGCCCTCCAAGAAGGTCCTTCAGTGAGTATGGGGGACCGCTTGGGCCGTGAGTGTCCCTGGCCGCGCACTCACGCCTCACCGAGGAGCAGGTGCAGCTCACCGCTTGGCATGGTGGGAACGTATGCAGGCACGAGCATGAGGCTTACACTGCCGAGCGCAACATGGCGGCGGCCGATGCCGAGGGGCAGGTGCCGAACGGGCGCCGCTTCCACGCCGGGCAGGACTACATGACGCGCCTGGACGAGGCCAGGGAGGGGTACGACGACTGGAAGGTGTGGGCTCATGTGTGCTGGCTAGCGGACGTGACGAGTCCAAACGGATGGCAAGCGTACAACGCCCTGCATCACCTTCATCACCGGTGACGCCTGCAGCGGCCTGACAAGCCGGCCTTCCGGGAGACGCTGACGTCGCTGGACAACCCACTGCGCACGGAGGCCAACAACCCGTCCAAAGGCAACCCCTTCTACGAGAAGCGGGGCGTGACGGTCGTGCAGGTGGAGCAGGCACAGGTACGCAGGCTGCGTGCGTGTAGCCTGCCACGCGGGCGGCCAACCGCATTACCTCTTCAGCACTCCAGCTGCAAGGAAACAGGACCCAGGCCAGAGCAGGCACCTTTACACGCATGCATATGTCTTCCCACCCGCACCAGGCCTTACATTGCCCCTCTCACGTGTGTGCAGCACCCCAAGGGCAAGCGCTGTTTCGTGCGCAACGAGCGGTACGGCACCATGGAGCAGCTGACGGCGGGTTCGCTGCTGCCCCTCAGCGGGACGGAGCTGAGGCAAGCAAGGCAGGACGCCCGCCTGAAGGCGTCGTCCAGCGGCACGGCCGGGGCAGCTCAGCAGGGTGCTGGCGGCGCGGCAGAGGCGGAGGACGACGTGGGGGAGCACGACGACCAGGCAGAGGAGCAGGAGGAGGAGGGTGCAGAGGCAACTGGTCAGGCGCAGCAGCAGGGTGCCGAGGGTGGTGCGCAGAGTGAGGCAAAAGACCCCAGCATGTTCCCTGGGCGGGACGTGAGCGAGTCGCAGCGCGCCAAGCACAGCCAGACGGTGACGGAGGCGGCCAGGGTGGCGGGGGTGCAGGCGCTGGAGGACCAGCTGCTGCGCGAGTGGCCCCACGGCGTGCCGGTGCGTGTATGTGTGAGGGCGCAAATTTGCTCGAGGTTGCGCACCCAGGAGGTCTGCAAGGCTGCCACACACATTGTCCACACACATTGTGCTGCGCGCAGAAGCACGTGCTGCTCAAGCTGCAGCGGGCGCACCAGCTCGACGCCGCAAACGTGCCGACGGTTGGCTTTGGCCTGCCCCTGGCGATGGGCAGCAAGCACACGGCGGCCAGCCTGAGGCAGCCTTGATCTCTGTGGTGCTGTGGTGCGGCCTGCTGAGGGGACGCTGACACCCTGCGAGCGAGATCGTGATCTTTGATCTCCGCGCCAAGAGGGCCACCCTCAAGGCCCAGCGTGAGATCCAGTCAACTACTGGGCATGATGGCTGATGGTGGCCGAGGATCAAGCACTGCGTCTCGCTCCTCTGGAATCTCTGCCCCGTCAGGTCTTATCGTGACCCCAACACAGTGGGGAAGGAGATGCGGCACGAAAAGATCGCCTGATTCTCGCGTCCACAGTCTCACGCCGCCGAGGTGGGATTGCGCGTGGGCGTGGAGCGCAACCAGCACCTCGCACACAGTCACTGCCACGTCCTCGCGTCGAGAAGGCGGAGCAAGGGAGAGCGAGGAGGAGGAGCAGGAGGAGTGCACTCGTGGCTCTCTGCTCTCGTCTCGAGCAGGTGCGCGCTCCTCTCCTCCGGCACCTCTTGTCGCGCTGCTGGGGCTTCGCAGGCGCGCGCCGAACAGGCGCAGATTCGCGTGGGCAGCGAGGCCAGTGTGAGCGGCTGTGTGTGGTAGCCGCTCAACCACAGCAAGTCCTGGCAAGCGCTTCGAGCGCCCTGCCGCTCCCGCGTGCGCGCCAAAAGGGGCGGGGCTCCTGCAGCAAGCGCTCGGCAGGCAGCGCGCTAGAGCGTGCCGCGTGGTGAGACGTGAACAAGCTTGAACCTGTGGCGCGCTCTCGGTGCTCCTCTCTCGCAGGGGCGCCCAGGAGGAGGAGGAGGAGGAGCACCGCTGGCCGTGTGAGAAGTAGGAGGACAACAAGAAGCACAGCACGAACAACGCAGATGGCTCATGAGCAGCAGCAGCTGCCGCAGCGCGGGTGTGAGCCGTCGGGCTCCGAGCTCAGCGAGTTGCGCGCGTCGGCGGGGGAACTCGTCGACTTCGAGTGCGCTTGCTGCGCGGATGTCCTACTGGAGCCAGTGGTCGCGCCATGCGGACACGACATGTGCAAGGTGCGCGCGCGTAGGAGGCGCGCCGGCGCCTTTTGCGCCCAAGGTGGCGCTGAGCCACTCGTTCGCGCACCACGCGCCTCGCACGCCCTGTGCACGCTGTGGCCATGCGCCTGACCGCAGGCGTGCTACCAAAAGTGGTGCAAGGCCTCATCCGCAGGCTTCCCGGCGTGCCCGCTCTGCCGGGCGCCGATGCCCGCCTCCCTCGGTAGGTGGCGCGCCGGCTGGCCTTTGCTGAGGGGCATCCACTGGGGATGCCCTGGAGAGAACCATCGCATCCCAGCCGCGCAGCGCATTGGTCCAGGCTTTGCAGATCCTGGGACTTGCGCAGCCGCCGCGGCGTGTGGCGGCGGGTGGTCGACACATGCCGCCCTGTGCCATGCCGCCCTGTGGACCTCATGCAGGCGTGTGCCTCAGGCTCAAGCGCACAGTGGAGGCGCTGCACCCAACCGCCAGCAAGCGCCGGCGCCTGGAGCAGGACGTCTCCTCTGGTGAGGCATACACCAGGACGCCGGGAATCGCAAAAACAGTAGATCAGCACCCACACAGCCTGCTGCTCACTCTCACCTCGCATGCCATGCTAATCAAATATTGGTCTTTTGAGTCGCTGCCCCTCGCAGCGGCCACGGCGGACTGCCACAGCAGCGACGCCCAGCAGTGCACCGCCCAGCCCACGCCGCCGCCAGCGCAGCAGCAGCCAGGCGCCAACCCAGCAGCCTCCTTCACGGCCTGGCACACGCAGCAGCTGCACGACTTTGCCCGCTTCCAGCAGCTCATGGGACTGGCCGGCATGTACTCGCAGTACCACCACTACTGGGCGGCGCTGCAGCTGCAACAGCACCAGCACGCCGTGACGGGCACACCCGTTGCTGACCTCCTGCCCCAGCACCACCAGCCGCAGCACTGGCACATGCGCATGACGCCCAGCGGCCTGGCGCACGTCACCGCCCGCACCTCCCCCGCCCCCATGGCGCCCTCGCACCCGCACCTGTACCCCCAGGCCTCCCCCGCCACCACCACCACCTCTACCGCCACCGCCGCCGCGGCCTCTCACGCATCACGCATCACTCCCGCCGCCGCCGCCGCTGCCCTGCCGCGCTGGCAGTCGGTGCTGGACGTGCCGCTGCGGCTCGACTGCGCCCGCCAGATCCTCGCGCTACTCCGCCGCAGGGCCGCAGCGTCCGGCACCGCCGCCTCCACCGCCTGGGCCCGCCTGCAGCAAACCACCGTCGCCGCCCCAGCCGCCGACGCCTCCGCAGCAGCATCCGCAGCAGCAGGTGAGCCGGCGCTGCTGGCCATGGTGCGGTCGCTCGAGGTGCACCTCTACCGCCAGGCGCCGTCCCGGGAGGCCTACGTGGACGCCGCCACGCTGCCAGCGCGCGTCACGGCGCTGGTGCGCAGGCTGCGTGCCTCTGCCTCCGCTGCCGCCGCCCGGCCGCCCCGCGCTCCCAGGCAGGTGCCCGGTGCTGCTGCCGCTGACGGCGGCAGTGCAGCAGCTGGCGATGCGGGAGAGCAGCTGGCCAAGCAGTGGGAGGGCGAGGAGGAGGTGGAGCAGCCCGTCGCTGCTGTGAGCGGATTGCCGCGGGTGCAGCAACGCGCCCTGGCGTCCCCGCCGCCGCCGCCTGCGATGGTGGCATGAAGGCGTGCTATTCGTGGCAGCTCCCCAGGCCTTGGCTACACATGACTCATGATGAGTCGCAAGTTGGGTACACAATCAGGTGACCATATAGCCGGACAAGTTGCGGGTCAGGACGTGGGCAGCAGCGGTTGTTTTTTGCGGCTGGGTCCGGTTGGTGCGGGCGCCTCCGCACGCCTCCACACGCGCAGCAAGGTGGTGGAAGCACAGGGAGGGAGGTGGGGCGCGCGGCACGCATGAGCGCTCCTCCGCCTCCGCCGCCACAATCTCATCCGGCAAAGGGAAAGCCCCGAAGCACAACATGATAGGGGCTGTTTCCTTTGCTCGTGTGGTCGCGGGCGGGTGCATGCGTGCGCGCGCCTTCATCTGCCCTTAGCGGTGGTGGTGCTGCCGTCGCCGGTTTCCGAAAATTCGTTCGGCATCTACGTGTTCTTGTTGTTGCGTTCCCTCAAGGTTTTTGGTGTACATGTCACTGTGGAGGACGACGCAGATTATACACTACTGACACACGCGCCACACACCACCAACACGGCAACACGCGGCGGGGAAAGCTTGTACTTTCGGTAGGAGGTAGCGGTAGTGGTGGTGGGAGGGGAGGGGGGACAGGCGGTGGGTGCGCCACTGCGCACACTCGGGGCGGGCGCTGTTTGGCCCATGCCACCCGGTCGTGCTCTCCTCTCCCTGTATGCGCCACCAACCCACAGCGTGGGTCGCTTGCACACCAAACTTTCCTTGTGTGCATGGCGTGGACTGCGGCAGCGGCGGCGGCGGCTTTGTGGCAGTGCCTCGCCTGCTGCTGTGCGGCTCCGCCAACGTTGCGATGTGGTGCTCCTCTTTGGCGGGGTGGCGGCTGAATGTGGGCAATGCTTGTGCGGCAGCGGCTGCTTGGGGGGCACGCGAACCGGCGATGTTTGTTGCCACTTGCGATTCCAATGGGGACATCCTACGAATGGGGGCGTCCTACTAATGGTCAGGACGATGCGCCTGACCACGCAGCTACTAGCTAGCTCCCACGCAGTGAGCGGGTGAGGATTCGCGCGCTGCTGCCGTCCACCGCTGCTGGCCGGTGCAATGGGGGGATTTCGACCGGCGGCTCTCTTTTCCCTTCCCCTTGAGAAAGACACGTGATGGTGTGTGGGGGGATTCGCTGCGCGCCCTGTGCCTGATGGTGGCAGTCAGGACCCATGTAGGTGTACGTGTGCGGGTGGTGGGAGGGCTAATCCGCTGCCCCAAGTCCTTGTCGTGGTGTCTTTTATGACGGTTCGGCTCAGCACGTGTGGGCAGGCAGGGCGGGTGGGTGGGTGTGGGTGTGGCTCACGCCTGCGTCTCCTCATCCTCTCTCCCCTCCGCACGCACGCACACACGCATTGAGCCGTTCCGGCGACAGTGGCGGCCGCAGCCAAGCGGCTACAACTCCGTACGTGTGCGTGCGCGGCAGCCGCCGCGTGGTGGCGCGCGCGTGTGCGTGCCCGGTGCCCGTTTCCTTTGGGCACCAGAGGCGCGCCCGCGCCCCCCCACCACCCGGCGCAGCGTGCACAGCAGCGCACACGCGACCTTGACGGGAAGTGAGAGGCTTTGACGACGACGACGAGACAGCAGCAGCAACACGCTGATTGATCTTCAGCACATGCGCCGAGGCACCAGTATGGCGGCCACATTCTTCCCCCATAGCAACATGATGATGCGTCATCTCGCGTGAGTTTCGGTTTGGGACGGGTTGTTGATTGGCCGCGCGGGCGGGGCGGCGGTGGCGGCGGCGGCGTGGACAGAAGGAGCCGTTGTCTTGCTCCGTTGTTTCCCGTTGCGGCTGCCGCCCCAGCAGCTCCAGGGGCAGGCGGGCAGAGGCAATTGGTAGGGTGCGCGCGTGCTGAGAGGGCCAGGTCCCGAAACAAGGGTACAGGTTGTGCGCACGGCCGCACATTTAGGGCACTTTTCACGGGGCCATGCGGAAGAGGCCAGCCAGTTGGGCGTAGCATAATATGTGTGGGCGGTGTGTCGAGTGCGGGCAGGTGGCACCGCTGTGGGGCGTCCCCGCGCCTACTCTTCTTGTTGGGCCACTGTCAGGATACTGGCGCCGCCGCAGTCTCCCCTTGGCACACACTGTCTGCCTCTTAGCACGATGACGATGCCGGTGTAGCATGACGAGGATGGCGGTTTGATGGCGAAGGACAGGAGGGAAGGAGGGCGTGGTTGGGACGAGACCTGCGTGCTTTGCTGCCGCTAGCGTGCGCTTAGCGCCGGTGATGGGACGCCACGCTGTGCGAGGTCGGCAATGCTCAAGCGCTGCACCGCTTCCACCCTCTCCCCTCCATCGACCTTGTACTCCCACCCTCCTCTTCCCACGGTGCCGTTCCCTCCTCTCATCTCTCTGCACGCAATGCGCCTGGGTGGGGTGAGGTGAGGTGCGTTGCTGTCGAGCATCATCATCATCACCATCATTGCATGGCGTTCGCAACAGGTGCCATGGTGCTGCAGCCGCCACAGCCGCCAGGCCTCGTAGGGCACAGTTCACGCCACAGTGCACGTTGCTCGTCTCTGAGGCCGCTGCTCGGTTCCATGTAGGGCTTGGACTGCCCAGCTTGGACCTCCTGCTTTGTGTGTGTGTGCTTTTTCTGGTTTTTCTACGGGGGCAAAAACGTCACCACTCGTTTTGAAGGAAAAGAGAGCAGCGTCAGCGGCGCTCCATCTGGGTTAATCATGCTGATTGTTCCCCAGTCTTGTGCGGCACCACCACACCACACGGCCGGCGCCACACAGGCCCACACAATCGATTTCTTGTTGTCGCTGTTGTCCCCCGGGCCCCCTGTACATGCGCGGTCAAGAAATTTTTGTCAATGACCGCCAGGGCGGAAGCGTGGGATACTCATGGTGCCGTGCGAGATGATGGTGGATGGCCTGTGCATGTGTGCGCGCGCTGATCCTCATGTGCATGCATGCATGAGGCCAGTGAGAGGAGGCTGGCGCGGGGCACTGCTGCTTGTGTTGCGGGCCGAACAAACAATTTGTACTTTGGTCGTCGTGCTGCCAACATCATCATCATGCTGCAGCTTTGGGGGTGTGAGAGCGTGAATTCAGGTGGGGGAAAAAGTCATCATCACGAGAGAGCGTGTGTGGGTGCGTCGAGGAGAGAAAATGAGAGAGTGTGGCCCCAATGCCGGGCCCCATGCCAGGCCTCGCCCTCCCTGCCTCGTGCCGCGCCCGCTGGGTGCGCTGGCGGCGGCGTTGCTGTACCACACCCCTGCGCCGCCGTGTGCCCAGCGGGGGGCTGGGGAGGTGCCGGCGGACTCCCAGTTTCAGTTCGGTTTCCCACAGCTTGTGCGTGTGCCATGGTGGTGTTCCTAGTGCCTCTCTTGGGGAGAGCACTGGCGTGTGTGCGCGTGTGGAGCACTGCTCCTTCAGCCCCGGGTGCTCTCAACGAGCGAGTGCAAACCACACATCAATGACCGAGGCTGCGTGCCCCGACTCATGGCGTGCGTGAGTAAGAAGGAGTGAGACCTGATCATCATACCATCCTCATCAGTCGTGTCGCTTCTCCAGTGGTCGTGTGTCCTCGTTCTCATTGTTGCGGCCGTGACCCAGCTTGCCTTGTGTGCGCACACTGCATCCAAACCGTGCGCCCCCGCACCTACACTTCCCTCATCCCCGCACCGCACTACCCCTGTGGCCACGCTCCCCACGCTGGTCCCCGCACACGACACACACAATCCCACCAGAAGATACTCAAGTGTGGCGAGAGCGACGCTGGCTCCGCAAGCAGCTGCACATTGGTTGGCCCCTTGGTCGGCTCCTGCGCCAGGCAAATCAGCGGACTGCTGTGTGTGGTCTGCAGAGGCTGGCGATGGCGGTGAGGTGGGAGTCCTGCATGTGTACGTACGGCACCTCGCATGATGACGTGTGAGCGGTGTCTGCTACACCATGAAGCTGCGCGGACGCGCACTTGCACACGCATGGCCCTGCAGCCAGCCTCAAACGGCTGCAGCTGTGGCGTGCGGGCAGAAGAGAGAGTGCTACGGCACTCTCGTGCGTTCCGGCGGTGGATTTGCAGCGCCCGCAGTACCGCACACGGTCCTCCTACTACTGTTCGGCACGCAGCAGAAGCAGCAGCGGCGCGGCGAAAAAGTGCTGGTGGGGGGACGTCACGGCTTTGGTTTGGCAGTCGCACTGTTGCTTGTTCCCCCGTTTTGGCGCGTGGGCAAAGAGACTGGAGAGCTTGCTGGGGGGGAGATGGCGGTGGAGATGGTGCTGGTCCGTGTCTGTGGTGTGTGTGTGTGTGTGTCGAGACCGGGGCCGGCCGTACGCATGCCGCGACGGTGGCCCTGGCGGCAGTGGGTGGGCGGTGCCTCCGCACGACATCACACCCATTTGTGTGCCTCAATCTTATCGTGCGTCTCTTTTGAGGTTGCCATGGGGTCCTGTTGAGCGCGTGCGTACAATCATCGTCGTCTTTTTGGTGCGTCAGCGTCAGAGTGTGTGCGTGTCCGTGTGTGCCCTTTGAGGTGTGGTGATGGGTGCGGTTGGGCCGGGACGGACGAGCTCCTCCTCCACGGCCCCCCTCCTCCAAGCCCAGCGTGTGTGAGACAGGGAGCAAGCGGTCCGCACACAATGTGGCAGTAGTCTGGGGCAGTAGTGCCGGTGATTTTTTGGGCGCGAGATGTTGGCGGTGTGGTGGGCTGCGCACAAGGTCATATATTTGCGGGAAGGGCGTTTGGTACAAATTTCAGGTCGGTGAGAAGCAACAACAACAACAGCAAAAAGCAACAACAACACAATACTCGAGGAGCGGCGAGTGGAGCACACAGTTTGCTCGCTGAGGTGCGGGACGATGGCGATTCCAAATTTTTTGCCACACGGCGTTGAGGTGTGCAGACGCGTGCGGCGGTTGCTGCTGCCGGCGGGGCAGCATGGTGCCTGTGTGCGTGCGCTGGGAACTGGGCAAGAGGGTCGGACCACATCATAACATCACGATTGTTGCGCGTGAGCAGTAAACCTGTTGGCGGCTGGCTTGCTGGAGTGCGGGCTCCACTACTGACCACGCTGCTGCGGTGTGCGCTTATGCACACCCTGCACTGCGTGATGCTCCTCGGACAGGCTTACGCCTCCATTCGTTCTTCGGTGGCGCCGACACGATGTAGGGCGCACCACAAAACATGATTTTGGCACGACAAACCTGGGCCAGGCGGTGGTGCGTGCAGGTGTGCATGTGTGCTTGGGTCGCTTCTGCTGTCTCTTCACTTGTGTACTACCATTGCAAGTGTGTGGAAGACAAAGATGTGAGGAGGGTGGGCGGCAGTTGAGCGGGGTCAAGACGCAGCGCGCGAAGCCGGGGAGAGGACACACACTTGCAAGTGCGCGAGAGGCAGCCAGACAGATCCCTGCTCCCGATCTCGCGAGCGCGTACGGGTACGGCCGGCGCTACTGCTGCATCCTGCCGCACGACGGCTGCAGAAGCGAGCCAAGCAGCGAGCTGATGAGCTGGTCTTGCTTCACACTTGCTCGCAGCGCACCGAGCAGGCCGAGCGAGTGCGCGATGGCTCGGCGATCAGAGCCCGCCTCACGCACCAGTCGGAGAGCCCAGCACAGCTTGGCCATCGCAGTGCTGCTGGTCCTAGCAGCGGTCAGCCTGCCCGCACGCGGCGTGGCAGCAGCAGCGCCTGGCGCGCCATCATCCCTGGCGGCCCGATGGACGTCCTGCATGCGCGCCGTGCGGGAGGGCGCGCTCACGGCAGCCCACAGCGCAGCACGGAAGCTCATGCAAGCTGCGGCAGCGGTGGGCAGCGACCACGCGTCCACCCCGTCCGGATCCAAGGCCAAAGGTGACCCCATTGGGTGGCGCGCGGCGACGGGGGCTGTGACTGTCCCTCAAGTCTAGGGGATGTCCCTTGAGGCTCTTTGAGGCTCTAACAGACTTGAACTTTCACAAACTTACCATGGTGCTGGTACAACAACAGGAAAGGCCAAGAACAGGCACAACGGCACTCACTCGCCCAAGCCGCCGCCGCAGCCAACCACCGACATTTGGATCATCGCCGGCGCCAGCAACGCCTGGTGAGCTTCCTGGCTCCTCTCTGCTCCCGTGCGTACAAGCCAAGTGCGCGTGCCCTGTGGCGGCGGCGGCAGGCTCACACTTGGTGCTGCAGGACGTCTGATACGCCCCTGCGGTCACACTGCGTGAGGAGGTGCACCCAAGCAGGTGCAAGCCAAGCCTCACGTGGATGCCACACGTCATTCACTGCGTGAGGAGCAGGGGGGACAATGGCTACGCCAAGGACAGCGAGGGGCTCGACACGCCTTCCTGCATGGCTCCGCGCCGTCAAACCTTGATGTTTGACGTGATGAACCAGACATGGGTGCCGGCGGACAACAACGTGCACAGCATCAGCCGATGGGGCCTGGCGCCGGACGGCAGCGTGGGCGTCGGCATGTGAGACAACGCGGTGGCTTGTTTACGTGCACCTTGACAGAATCGAGGAAGCAGGAACCTGGTGCACCTTGAAGTGATGAAAGAAAGAAAGCTCGGCAGGACGGCTGACAGCTTGTGGTGCTAAACGGTGCACACAGCACTGTGGTATTGGTATTGGTAAACTGCTTGCCAGACATGGCTGCACAAGACGTAAAGCTCTGCACACAGGTCTGCCACGCAGCCAGCAGCTGACCCTCTCTGCTTGCCCGCGCCCTGCCCGCTGCCAATTGCAGGCCCTTTGCCAACGCCCTCCTCGACTACAACGTGAGCAGCACCGCCGCTGTGGGACTCATCCCCTGCTCCATGGGTGGCACCACCATGCTGTCGTCGTGGCGGCCTGGCAGCGGACACGAGTACGGCTTCATGGTCAACACCACGCTGGCAGCCATGGCCAAGGCGCCACCGAATTCACGTCTCCGCGGCATTGTCATGGTCGTGGTGAGTGGCAGCTTCTGCCTGGCACCTGGGTTCATGCTGTGCACTTGCAATGCTTTTGCGCTCGGGCAGCCGCGTCCATGCAGGCGGCACAAGGTCGTCGCTGAGCGCTTTGCGCCTGGTGGTGGTGCTGCTGGTGGTGGTGATGACGCAGGGCGAGGGCGATGCCATGAGCGTGTACAACAACCGAGGCCAATACAACCCAACGGGCACCATGTGGGCGTTTTACTTCGGAGAGCTCATGACAGAGGTGTGGACGCTTGGGGAGCACGTTAGGGGCACACGCGTCCTGTGTTGCAGATGCAGCACCTCTCAGCGCTCCTCACCGGCACAAGAGCTCGTCCTTCTTCTCTACCACGGTGCCCGCACCGCCGCAACCCTTGTTGCAATGGCAATCATCGCGTTCATCGCAGTTCATGAACGCCACGCGCACCGCCTTCAAGCGTCTCAACCCGAACCTCCCGTTGGCCCTGGCCATTCAGACCACCGAGGACCGTGAGAACGCGTTCCCTTTCATCAGCATCGTCCGGGACCAGTCCCAGCGCCTGGACATGCCCAACCTTGTCAAGGCTGACATGGCCGGCTGCGCCATGTACTCTGCAGACCTCAGCGGGTGGAACGGGTTCATGGGCATAGAGGCTTGGGTAGGCATTCAAAAGGTGCACCTGACGCGCCAGGGGCAGTGCTGCTTGGGTGCGCGGCTAGCGGAGGCCTTCCAGGCGGCGCGGGCGGGCCTGCAGGGGCAGGCGTGATGGTTGGTTGCTGCCTTGCTGCGTTACTCGCGCCTCTTGGGCCTTGTGGGACAAGCGCGGTTGCTGGCTGCCTTGCTGTGAGAGGCTGAAGGCTCGGTACAGCTTGTTCCTTGATACATTCTTTTCCGATTGGTTCGCGTTGCGATTGGCACTTGCTGTGCTCGGACTCGGACTGCCAGCCACGGCGTGGTGCGTGACTGCGTTGCGCGTCTCATGAGTAGAGGCATGGGATTTACATAACGCCCGCAGGAAGCGGCAAAGCATTGAGTGTCATGAAGTCGTCAGCGCGGCGTGTGCATGTCAATCAAGTGTCCAAGGGCCCGTCCCCTGTCCTCGCCCGTCCCCATGCCCCACCCTGGCCTGCTGCCTCACAACATACAGCAGAGGACGCGCTGCGAGGGCCTGGCTGCAAGCACTGCCCTGCACCAGCCAGCCGTGGCTCAAAGACGCACCCCAGGGCCACCAGGCTTAACAGCTGGGCCAGCCACTGCGTAGACCACCGCTGCTGCAGCTGAAGGCCCCATGCCCGCGACATGGCGTGATGCCAGGCCAGCTGGTGCTGGTGCTGCAGCTGGTGCAGCCAGCCAGCCCCCATGCATGCTGCACTGCCGCCGCCGTTGCTGAGCTGCCGCCGCCTCCTTGCGGGAGGTGTGCGTGCACACGGTGGCCGTATCATCGCCCGGTGGTCTGCATGAGCGTGATGTTGTCGCCCTTGAGCAGGATTCTCCCCAGCGGCTTGCGCGTCTTCTTCTTGACCGACACTTCGTGTGCGTCGTCCAGCACCAGGTTCATGTACTCGTCAAACCCGATGATGCGCCCCTCTATCCGCACGTCCGTCTGGTCAAAGAGCCATATCTGGATGACCTGCTTGCTCTGCAAGAACCTGAAGATCAGGTTGATGGGCCTGCAGCGCGTGGCAAGCCATGCAAGATCGCGTGCACACAGTCTGCGACCCACGCGGCGCTGCTGCCCACAGCGGAAGGACTGGCGGATGCAGCACGACATGCTGATCGTCGCGTTGCGCAATGGACCGTCGGCTCTGCGCTGCACCGGGGGGCGAGTCTGCGCGCCTTCGCCTCCTGCCGCCCCCACGCGAACGGAGCCGATGGAGGAAACTCACTGGGTCATAATCTTCTGCACTTTGGTCGCCATCTTGCCGCGCTGCTCCTGCTCCTCGCTGCCTGCGCTGTGTTTTGTCGGTGCTGTGGGCGCGTGGGGCAGCTCCTGGGTACTGCTGTTCACTTGGTGCAGGCCTTCACTTGCAGCACGTTCAGCAGACCGATTGCACCACTGCGCCTGCGGCACCGGGGCGTGGGCGAGGCTTGGCGCATGGCAAGCGTGCGCCGGGAGACGGAGGAGGGCAGAGAGGCGGACAGCGATATGCAGGTGACACAGCACACCTGCCTCCACCACGTGGCCCCCAGTGCCTGGCCGGTGCTGCGTCCCTTCTCCGCCGCACCTCCAGCCCGCCAACCTCATCATGCCGCACGACGAGCAGCGCCCCGCCAACGCTGCAGCACCAGCAGCAGCAGTCTTGACGGCAGCAGCAGCACCTCACCAGCGAGCAACGGGACACGCAGCAGCAGCACCGCCCTGACCACGAGCTTGCAGCTTGCGTGGTCCAGGGCCGCAGAGACCAACACGCACCTGCCTCTGCTAGCACAGCAGGAGGGCGCTGCTGCTGACAGCAACGCGCTCGTCCTGGACCCGTACGCGAGCGCGCTCCTGGGGGCGCCTTCTGCAGCCCCACCTGCCACCGGCACGGCGGAGCAGCCCACAGGCAGCGGGCGCCCAGCACTGGTGCGTCGTGGCGTGGAGAGCAACTACTTGATATCTGTATAGACAGCCAGCTGGTGCCCACAATCTCAGGCAGCAGGGATTAGGCCGCACGGGCACGCCGGTGGCTGACGAGACATCGTGTCCTTAGTGCCAGGGCTGCCGTGACCTTAGTGACACATGCAGGCAGCATGCTGACACATGCTGACGCTGCAGGAGGTCCAAGAAGCAACGGACGCGTTTCTGCAGCAGCACCCGCAGCGCTGCGACGCGCTGACTCAGCTGCTCCACTGCCTTGCCACGCGGTACATTGACAGTACGCTGCTCAACGCCATGTCGGCCACCAACCTCAACTCCATCAGCCAGGGAGACTACCGGCAGGTGCGCGTGCATGGTGATAACCACCACCACCATGACCATGACCAGCAGCAGCAGCAGCAGCAGCAGGATGCAGGGCGTTCATGGCAGGTGTCGTGATGCTGCAGCCGTCACACAAAAGATTGCCAGCAGGGTGATGTGCCTGCGTGGAGGTACCCATGGTCATGCAGCAAGTGCATGCCGCAGCTGCACGTCAAGCCCTCCCTCGCACACGCCGTAATGGTTTTGTCTCGAGCATTTTTCCATTGTCCCCGCTTGTGGTGCAGGTGGTGCTGGTGGGTGACGCCTTTGACACGCGGCCCTTCCGCCTCCCCTGGCCCGAGGGCACGTTGCTCTTCCTGGTGGCGCCCAAACAAGCTCACCAGCGCGCGGCGGAGCTGCTCAAGCCCTCGGGCGCCAGGGTGCCAAGGGGGTGCCTGCTCAGGCGCGTCCCGGCTGACCTGGTGAGTTGCCTCGTTAGGACGTTGGTGGGCGCCTGGGGCGGGGATCGCCCAGGCGCGTGGTTGCGCCAGCAGCTGCGAACTGCCGAGTCTGCAGAGCATCTAGTGTGAATGTCACGTCAAAGAGCAACAGCGCTCTCACAGCAACAGAGAAGAGTATGTGTGCGCCCTCTAGAAGGCAAGCGACACGCCCGCTCTCCCTCCCTGCCTCGTGCTGTGGGTTGACTTGGCACGCAACAGGCGGTGGCACCACAAGGCGCGGACGACGACGTGCCTTCCTTCCTGCCGATCCTGGAAAAAATTTGCGTTACGGCAAGCACCCACACCCACCACTGACTCGCTTGCCGTGCTGTTGTTGCCTGCATGGCTGGCAGGCGGCGGCACCACAAGGCGCGGACGACGACGTGCCTTCCTTCCTGCCGGCCCTGGAGGCTGCTGGCTTCCAGCCGGACAAGCTCAGCGTGTGGAGCCTGCAGGTAGTAAGAGGTTGAGTTCACATCCATGCCACATCCTTGTTCACATGTGCTGTGGGACATCGAATTCGCCTGCAATGGCTGCTCCACATGCAACGCTCAACGCACGCATCTCCCGGCAAGCAAGTGTCCCACACTGGAACAAGCAATCACGTGGTGTGCAGGGGCTGGCAGACCAGGGCCTTAGTGTGCCGGCCGTGCAGCAGCTGCTGGCGGACGTGACGGGGGGTGCCGCCTTCCACAGCCTGGTGCTGGGGGAGGTGCCGGCGCTCCTACCCAAACAGGTGTGTGGTGGCACAGCAGCACTCACAACAGCCTTCCACAGCCGTACTTGTTGCAGGGCGCTCTGACGCAGCACGCAGCACTGAGAGCCTGCTGTTCAATTCCCTGGCTGTTGACTGGATGCTGCACCCTGCGCAGGAAGCCGAGAGTCTGCTGGCCGAGCAAGGCCTGCTGTCCGCCGTGCTGTCCTTTGAGGATGCGGCGGTGGGTGCGGGGCGCTGGACGCCTGAGCTGCTGCAGCTGCACCAGCAGCAGCACCAACGCCAGCAGCAGGAGCAGGGGAGCGGGAGCGGGGCGGCGGTGGCAACAGCAAGGGCAGGGACGGGGGCCCGGCGGTGGCTCTTCACAGCGCAGCAGCTGCGGCTCTCATACGCGCAGATGGGGGTGTACGAGCGCCACACGGCGGCGGCCATGGAGGTGGATGAGGACTTCCACGACAACTTCTCTTGATGCGTTGCGTTTGCGTGTGCTGCGTGAGTGTTGGGTGTGGGAGGGCTGCCCTGCGGCGTCTCACAGGCTGGTTCTGTTGTTGCACTTGCGCCGGTGCATGCATGGCGGATGGCAAATGCAGGCGAGAGAGGCCACAACCGAGGCGGGAGACTGAACCAGAGGGAGGATTTAAGCGAGCATCAGCAACGTCTGGAGGATAAGCCAGAGGGTGAACAAATCATGCGAATAGATATCGGCGGGCCCTAGACCGCTTACTGAGTATGGGCCACGTGTACAACAGCGCAGCGCGAAAACAAAGAAGGGAAGACTGGAACACTGCAGGACTGAGGCAAGCTGGGCCACCTCCATCACCGTGTGGAGTACATGCACAGCAAGCAGCGCGCAGCCCGGCTCTGTCTGGCCGGTGGCAAATACAGGGGCAGAGAGGCGCACATGCACATGCACACCCACAGGCATCAACGGCGCGTGCGCTCCTTCACAAGCACCATCGGCGTGTGTGCCCTCCTTCACAAGCGCCACCATCGCGTGTGCTCATTCACAGGCCACTTGCCTCCTGGCCCTCATCACCAGCTCCCCCGTCCCCGGCGCCCTCACTGCTGCCTGCCCCGGTCTTGTCATCCCTAGGCTTGACGATGGCATGGAAGCAGTAGTCTGCGCACACAGCATCCACAGCGTGGCCACATGTGGAATGACGCCGCACAGGTTGTGAGCAGTACGTGAGTCCTGCTCGCGGCGCAACGCTGGCGCCACATGTTCCCTCGCTGCTGCAGCCAAACGCCCGGCTCTGCAAGCTGCACGCCCTCATGCACCCGACATGTGGAGCGCCAGCTGCAGCCGCAGGTGGTGATGAGGAGAGAGAGACTGCTTCAAGTTGCAGAAAGGACCACGACAGGAGGGTGCCGGAGGCGGTTGCCCACCCATGGCCCGGGCTGCCTGTGCGCGCTGCTGGTACTCACTGCGTGGCTGACCCACTGCACTGAACGCAGCCTCAGACAAGCA
>QAXK01003585.1:0-10241 GCA_004335735.1 Chlorella sp. KRBP | reverse complement strand
GGTGGCGGCGGCGGCGGCAATGGAAACGGCAACACACAGATGCAGGGAAAGAGCTTTGCTCTGGCGGCAGCCAGCAACAGCCCCAACGACGCCAACGGGAACGGCAACGGCAACGGCAATGGTAACAACGGCAACAGCAACCCAAGCAGTGGTGAGAACGGCGCTGGCGGCGCGGGAAGCAACAACGCGGGGGGGGGGCAGGGCATGCAGATGCGTGGGCGGCTGTCGCGCAAGCACCAGCAACAGCCGCAGCACCACCACCACCATCACCACCACCACCAGCACCAGCACGCGGCGGGCGGCGGCGACGCGGCGGCTGCAGGGGACGGTGGAGCAGACCGGGACGCTGGCGACGGCGACGGCAGCGGTGGCACGGGCGACGGTGCAGGTGCTGGTGCCAGCAGCCGGCCGCCGCGGGCCCTCGGCGCGAATGGAGAGGGCGGCGATGGGCTTGGCGGCAGCGGCAGCGGCGCGCTCGCCACCACGTCTGCAGGCATGCACAGCGCGCGTGGGGAGGGCTTGGGCAAGCGGCTCCACGTGGGCCGCAGCACCAACATGCCACCGCCGCCTGGTGGTGTGAGCCACGGCGGTGGCAACGGCGGCCACCAGGGGACGAGCACCGGTGTGGACGGCGGCGGCGATCTGGTGATGCGGGATGGCAACGGCAATGGCGGCTTGTCGTCTGCTCTGCGCCGCGGGGCCGCAGCTGGGGCGTTTGGACTTGGTGACCGCAGCTTTGCTGGCGGGAAGGCGGGAGCGTCTGCGAGCGGGCGCGGCGGTGGCGGTGGCGGCGATGCTGGTCGGCCGAGCGGTAATGGTGGGAATGGTGGGAATGGTGGAGGTGGGGACAGTGAGGATGGGCGTGGCTACGGCTCGTTCAACTTTTCCCTGGGCGGGCTGCGGCAGCTGGGTGGAGCAGACAGCAACGCAGAGGGCAGCGGGCAGATTGCGGCACTTCTGCGGACGGCGGCGCTGTCGGGTGGCCCTGGCCGGCACAGCATCAGCGCTCCGCTCAGCATGGGCGTGTTCCTGGCGCCGTCGGTGCTTGGAGGAGGGAATAACAACGGGAACAACGGGGCGGCTGCCGGAGCTGCTGGCGGCATGGCCGCGGTGGGTGCGGGTGGCGGCAACGGAGGAGGGGCGGCGGGTGGGGAGAGGGTGGGTGGCGGGGGCGGCGGCGCGCTGCCCTCGCTGCTGCAGAGAGGGGGAGGAGGAGGTGGCGGGGCTGGCGCGGCGGCGGGCGCAGGCAAGGGTGGGGCGGGTGGTGTCGTGGACACCAACCTCCCCACGGCTAGCCAGCCCACCGTGGCGCAGGTACGCCCTTCCTCCATGCAGACGTTTCTTCCTAGGGCTCTGGCTCTGGTAGCGTTACCCTCAGACTCCGCATGCATGCAGCGCGTCCACCTGTGTGCAGGCGTCAACATGACGACAGGTACGTGATAATCATTGGTGCTTACACCAGGCTGTGCCCTGCGCCCTGTTGCTCCACACCGCAGGACGGCAGCAAGGGCAAGACTGGCGCCATGCGCCGCTCCTCCCACTCCGGCCAGGAGCCACAAGCCCTCCCCGGCGGCCACCACATGCTCACCGACATGCCCCCTCCCCAGGACTTCCCCAAAACCGCCCATGCGCATGCGCATGCCCTCACGGGGGCACAGGGCGGCAACGCAGGCGGCGCTGGCACCGCGCTCGCAGCTGGCGCGGCAGCGGGCGGCGCCGGCAGCATGCGCGGCGCCACGCGCGTCAAGCGGCGGCGGCAGCACCGCAACACGTCGCCGTGCCGTTCGGTTGGTTCGGGCGCCAGCAGCAGCGGCTTCCAGGCTGGCGGTGGAGGTGGCGGCGGCGACCGGTCGGGCGGAGATGAGGCCAACTGCCCACGCATTTCCAGGTGCGATGCGGCAGCGGCCAACGCAGCAACGGTGGCTACGTCAGCGCCGCGCAGCGGTGGTGCAGGTTTTGCGTTTGGTGGTGGAGGTGGCGGTGGCGGTGTTGTAGTTGCTGTTGCTGCCGTGCCTGCTGCTGTCGCTGCCCCCGTGGCGGCGGGTGCGCGCCCGCGCGGCGCGTCCGCTGTGGCGGCGGTGATGGCCGCTTTGCAGGGCGGTGGTAGCTGCACGCATCGCACGCCACGTCACCACCACCATCACCATCACCACCATCGCGAGCACCAGCATCACCAGCGCCACTCGCACTCGCACTTTCGCACTGGGGGGGTGGGGGGGCGCCTCGGCGATGACGCCGAGGGCAGCAGGGAGGAGGGTGGTGGGAACCGCAGCGATGTCGACGGTAGCGATGATGGCGATGATGGTGATGGCGTGGCCAGGGTGGTGGCGCAGCGGCAGAGCCGGCGGCACCGCAGGCGGCTGCTGCGCTTGCGCCGCCGCCACTACCAGGGCCCCGTCATGAGGGTAGGCACGCCGTCACCACCGCCGTCATCATTCCCGCAGCGCCAGCATGACGATGAGCAGAGCGAGTCTGTCGATCAGGACGCGGATGGCTTCCAGGGCAGCACGGGTGGCGGGGGCTTTCTCGGTGTGCGGGGCAGCGCTTACATTTACAACAAGAAGAACACCACCACCACCACCAACAACAACAGCGTGCCGCGCAAGAGGCGCCTTGGGCCCTGGAGTGCCGCCCGCACCACCACAACTACCGCATCCCCATCACCCGCACCGGGCACTACTGCACCTGCCTCTGCCGCACTCAATGCCGCTGTCGCCATGTCGCCGCCGCTGCCCCTGGGCGCAAGCCTGCTGCTGCTGCCGCCGGCGCCGCCGCTGTCGCGCCCGGTGTTCAAGCACCAAAGGCGAGCGAGCGATCCTCCCGCTCCTCCACTTCCCTCCCCTGCCTTCCCGCACCCTCCCTTGGGGCGCTGAGCACAGCGCCCTCCCTCCTGCCTCACCCCTTTCACCACCAAAAGTGTCGTGCTGTGTGGTCGCAGGCGTGTGGTGCGTGCGGAAAGCCACCACCACCGCCCACCTCCACCACAACGGCATCCCACCACAGTGGCTGACGTGCCGCTGCTACTGCTACACTCGTGTGTGTGTTTGCAGGTACAGTGATGCGCCCATGGTGCCACCGATGGAGGGCGACACGGCGACGAGCGGAGGCAGCCCAAGGGACGCCCAGGGCATGGCGGCAGGTGCGCTGCGCGCCTTCTTGCTCTTCGGGCTCTCTCCTTGTGACAGGCTGCGCGCCTTGTTGCTCTTCCGACTCTCTCGTTGTGTTTCGCACTGCTTGGCATGCCAATAAGGTATCCAAAAAGAGATGTAAACCAGCCCAAGAGCTGTGATACTCAGGTGGCATGGACCCCCCACCTCATCCTGTTGCATGTCAGTGTAGTGTGCCAACACGTGGTGTGTGCCCCTGTGTGCGACCTTGGTTCATCCCCGCAGGCGACAGCGCCGTCATGATGGCTACCCAGACCTCGGACGGCGACTTCCAGCGCGACACTGCCGCCGGGCGTGGTGGCGAGGTGGCTGGTGGCGTGGGCCGGGCGGACGGAGCGCCCATGCCGCTCGCACAGGTGCGCTCTCACTTCCTAACGCATCCTGGCTGACCTACTTGCTGCCTGATGGTGTTGCAGATGTTACTGTTCTAGTCAGCAGAACTGTGTCAATGGTGTCAATGTCACGGGGCTGCCTCCCCTACACCTCAGCGAGGTGTCCTCTCTAACTAACTGTGCTGCCATCTGCGTGCAAACTGTGTGTGTGCAGGCCCTGCGCAAGGTCAAGATGTACCCTCGTTCCTCCAAGAGCTCCAAGGAGCCCTCGCCTCACGGGCGCACGGGCGGCGCCGGCGCAGGCACGCAGTCCAACGGCACGGGCAGCAGCGGCAGGCATGGGGGCACCTCGAACGAGGTGGGTAGGGAGAGCTCTCACTGCGGTCCTGCCTGTCGCTTGTGCTCCATGCAGAGCTCTCAACCCGGCGCGCCTTTGACGCACCGTGCGCTGACGAAGCAGCTAAACAGTAGGAGGAAAATGTTAGGCTAACCAGTAGTGTGCGCACCTCGTCCTGCCTTGTATCCTACTGCAGGTGTCTGGGCTCAACGCTTCAGACGAGGGCTCCAACGAGGGCTCCAACGAGCCCGGCAGCATGCCCGCCGACGCGCCCTGCCAGCCCGGTGGCCCCTCGGACGCCGCCGGCGGCGGCGGGCTCGAGCCCACGCCCCAAGGCCCCATGTGGGACCCCCGCGGCGCAGCGCGCGGCACGGCTGCGGCGGCGCAGAACGTGGCAGCGGTGCAAAACGCGGCGGCGGCGGCCAACGCGGCGGCGACGCTGCATCACCACCACCACCATCACCACCACCACATGCACCACGGCGTGGCGCATCACCAGGGCGACCGCGGTGGCGGCGGCGGTGGCAACGCGGCAGGAAACGGTGGCAATGGTGCCAACGGCGAAGCTGCTGCGGGCGGTACGGCGGCGGGTAATGCCACCAACGGCGCGAATGATGCGGATGGTGGGGCGGGGAGTGGTGGCGGAGGTGACGGCGGGGCGGGTGCGGCGGGCGACACGCACCTGCACCACCACCACCACCACCACGGCGATAACCAGGGGTCGAATGAGCGGGACGGGAGCCGCAGCGCTTCGGTGGCGCAGCCGCAGGCGCACCACATGGCGCATGGGCGGCAGGTGAACGTGCACGGGCCGCATGGGGTGAAGAGGTACCGGGCCGGCCACTACCAGGGCAACACGCCGGACAGCACACAGGTGCGGAGCTGTCTCTGTGCTCTCTGCTCACAAGCACAGCTGAGGGCACGCAGTTTGATAGGCTGGGGCAGCAAAACAGCTACTGTGCAGGTTTCGTGTGTGTGCTGACGCCGTGTAGTGCGGTTCTGGAGTTCGTTCACACAGCTCGCGAGCTCACCACGTGCTGCTCCTCTGCACGCTTGGTTACCTGCAGGGCAACGGCAGCGGCGAGGCGCACCACGCCGGTGTCGGGCGCAACCACATCAACAGCAGCGGCGATCACAGCGGCGACGGCGACGGCAGCCCGGCCGGCGGCAACAACAACAACAACGCCAACCACACCCACGCCAACAACGCCATCATCGGCACCCCTGCGGCAGGCCTGCTGCCCTGCAACGGCGGCAACAACGCCAACGCCAACGCGAGCAACAAGGCCGCGGCAAACAACGCCAACACCGGCAACAATGTTGCCGGCAACGCCGTGCACATGGGCCCTGGTGGGACGCACGTGCACCTGCACCACCACCACCACCACCACCACCACAAGGGCGGGCAGGCGCCCGACCCCATGCAGGTTGACTCTGGCGCGGGCCTCCAGGGCTCGGGTGGGCAGGAGCAGGGGTCCACCGGAGCGCAGGCGGGGGCCGGCGGGGAGGGCGGCGACGGCGCGGGCGGTTCGGGACAGGTCAGCGGATCCGCGACCGGCGCTCGGCCCGCCGCCGCAGGCCTCCTCCCAGGTGCCGCAGGCACCAACGGCGGCGGTGGTGGTGTTGTCAAGGGTGCGGGTGGTAGCGATGGTGGGGACGGCTCTGGCAATGAGGGTGGGTCGGCGACGGGCGCACAGGTCGGCCAGGCCGGTCGTGCCGCTGCTGCCGCTGCGATGGGGCGTGACGCAGCCATGGGGGTCGATGATGGCGGGGGCAACAACGCCAGTGATGACACGAATGGTGCGGCGGGGCCACAGCTGCAGCTGGCGGGTGGTGGTGGTGTGGCGGCGATGCCGCACCTGCAGCTGAAGCGCCGCGAACGGCCGGGTGAGCATGCTGGTGGTGGTGCGGAGGGTGACGTGCTGCCGCCGAGCAAGCACGTGCGGCGCACCAGCCCTCCTCCTCCGTCAGTTGCAGCAGCAGCAAGCGGCGCAGCGGTTGTAGCCAGAGCGGTGGTGGTGGAGGCGGGTGCGGCGGGTGGACACGCCGCCGGAGTGTCGGTGCTTGTCGCGGGGGCAGCGGTGGTGCAGACGGCTGGTGGTGCGGAGCCAATGATGGTGGATGGCGCTGGTGATGCGGCACGGGGTCGTTTTGCGGCCCCTCCCGCCCTCAAGCCCACCCAGCTGCAGCACCCACAGGCCGCTACCGGCAACGCAGCGCCCTGGGCCCGGCCAAGCGCCCACAGCAAGCCGGCTCACCTGGCCAACGGCACTCCAGTGCCACCCACCTCCGCCTTTGCCATGCCCTCCAAGACCTCCCCCATGCAGCCGGCCGGCGCTGCCGCAGCAGCTGCCCAGCAGCCGGTGGATAAGACTGGCAGCAACAACGGCGGCAACAGCAGCGACGGTGGCAACGGCCAGGCAGCCCCTGGAAGCAGCGGCGCGGATCGCAACCGCCACCAGGTTGGCAAGAGTGGTGCTGGCGTCGGCAGCGGCGGTGATGGCGACGGGACCAGCGACATGCCACCTGTGCCCTCGTCCGTGGCTGGTGCCATGGAGCAGGGCAGCAGCGGCCACGACACGGCCAACAACGACAACAGCCTCACTGGGCGTGGGCCGCGTAGTGGCGAGGGGTCTAACGACCCGGCCAAGCTAGGGTCTGCGTCGCACCAAAACCACCATGCAGGGCACGCGAGCATGGGCCCTGGGAGTGCGGGCGCGGTGGGCGCTGCTGCCACGCAGCAGCAGGTGCCGGGTGACGGCCGCGGCCAGCAGGGCAGCGACGGGCAGTCGGGTGAGGAGGGCGGTGCGCCGGTTGCGGGGAGTTGCTGCAACAACAACGGCAACGGCAACAACGGCAACTTGGATGGGAACAACCACAGGAGCCACCACTTTGTGGGAGGCGGCAGCGGCAGCGGTGACGACCGCGTCAACGGCGCGAGCGGCGGAACCGGCGTGTTGGGTGGTGGTGAGTTGGCGGCGGGGCCTGAGGAGGCCCAGGGCGGGCTGGGTGGCAGCGGCTCCCCACCGGAGGCTTGATTGTGCAGTGGCAACGTGCTGCCCTGGGCAAGGAGAGCGGGCTTGGTGGCAGTGGCAGCGGCTCCCCACCGTAGGCTTGATTGTGCAGCGGCAACGTGCTGCCCTGCCAAGGAAAGCGCAGATGGGCACCCTAGCACCCGCCCACCTGTGCCCTGGCCAATGTGAGAGATGGCGTGGCGAGGGAGGCAGGCAGGAGAGGAGTGCGCCAGCGCTGAGCTGATGGGCACAATGCTATGTTATTTCGTTCTGCGAGCGCTGCGAACCAGGGTGAGTTTAATAAGTTTCTGCGAGTGATGCAGCAGCTGCACTGCCCAGTGCACTGCCGTCCTGTCGCAAATTTGTTTGTCTCCCTTCTCAGCGTCTGTCAGAGGAGCGTGTGCAGCTGATGGCGCCCGGGCGGCGCAGCAAGGCACGCGAAGGTCATGATGATGACCCGGCTTGCTGCGCCCCCGCGCCCGCTTTTGGCGATTCGAAAGACTTGCGCTGTGCGTGACTCCTGACGATTCCCAACCCCCGTGTACAGTGTATGCGTGTGTGCATCCCAACTGGGCCAACGGCAATTACGTCACGCACCCCTTGGCGTGCACCTCTGCCAGGAGAGTCAATTGCGGGGCCCAAGGATCACTCTCTGACAGCCGCCCCTACTAGCCTACCTTTCACTGTTGCTCTCATTCTAAGCGCTTTTTCAGTACCTACTAGCACCGGCCGGCGGCGATTGCGATGGTGTGGCAATCGCGGCGGTCTCATGGGGGCTAAGGTCAAGCGTGTCTGCGTGTCTGGATTCGCCGCAACACGTTTTTTTTGCGGCAGAATCCGCGCGCTGCTTAGTTGAGTGGGCCGCAGGCAATCAAGCTCTGGTATGACTGATGTGAGTTGGCCCCTGAGTGGTCTGAATGGACGAGAAATGAAATGAGGTGGCGAGTGGCATTGGAGTCCATGCCATCAATCGTGTGCTGCTGCTCTGCGCGGGACTGAGAGTGGGATTCTCTGTGCCGCTTCTGTACACGCCGCCGCGTGCGCTCCACTGGAAAGGAGTGCACTGCTGGCTCTGCTCCTCGGAATGCTTGCTTGGTCCTGACCTGGGGGGTTGCGCACTTGCACTTTTTGCCGTGTCTGAGAGTTAAAACGTGTGCGTCTGAGAAGGCCTCGACTCTTAGCCTGCATCCTGTTGCACCTGCCTTGCCAATCATCATCGCGCGGATGGGCCTATGATGATGGCAACAGGAGCACATCTTTGAGAATCCCCGCATTTCAGAGATTTGCTTGCCGATCCTTCAGCTGCAGACTTGCCAGGAGAGGGTGTCAGTGAGTGGCAGCCGCTCGCTTCAATCGTGGGCACCTCACCCAGTCATTTGCCTTCCTTTCATGCCGCGTGCGTGCACTGACTGCCCACGAATGCAATCCCAATCGCACCTTGCCGTCGCCAGCTGCCGGTTGAGAGCAGCCCGCCACATGGCATCAGGACAGTTGCAGCGTCACAGCGCGAAAGCTTCACCAGTGCACAGGAAGAACAGGCTTAAGGCGGCCAAAACAGCAAGTGCGAGGTCAGCCAGCAGCCCATCACTTCTTGGGCGGCGCCTGCTGCTCCTCCTCCAGCTCCTGCACCTCCTTGAGCAACCCAATCACCTGCATACACAACGTGTGAGCACGCACCACACCGCAAGCGTCAGCACACGAGAATTGCGTGCGTCTTCCGCCTCCTGCACGCCTGTACCATGGCCGTGCAAGCCCCCCTCCATCCCCTGCCAGACTGCTGCCGAGGGTGGTGCCTCACCACCCAGCACCTGACTGATGGTTCACCATGCAATCTGCCCTTCACTGCGGCGCCTGCTGCACCCCTCCCTTGATATGCACACTGTCTGCCCCTTGAACTCTCCTACTTGCTGCTGCTGCTCCCCTCCTTGACCCCACTTGTGCCCAGCACTTGCACCACCAGCAGTGCACCAGCACCCCTCACCGCTCACCTCCCTGAACTCGCGCTCCTCCAGCTTGAGCTGCAGCGTGGCGCCCTTGTCGTCCTGGTACTCCACGGGCGACATTTGCTTCTCCCACTCGCCGTCCGCAAACATCATGAGCGCAACCAGGTCGTCCGAGAGGTCAATCTGCACACGCCAGAGCACTCCCACGTGAGCGTCAGCGTGACCATGGTGCCCCTGTTGCACCCAGATGTGCAGGAGATCATCTGCAGTGCTGTGCCGGCGTGCGTGCAGCACGCGGCGGAGAGGGCTCCACCAGACAGCTCGACGGTGGCATGACCGCACCTGCTGGATGCTGTCGGTCTGGATGGCATAGATGTAGCCTTTGCTGTCCCGGAGCAGCATGCTGCCAGGCACCTGCGCACGCGGTGGCGCAGCTGACCAACGCGTTGATCTCGGCAGCGGCGTGCGCCAGATGCGGAGCGACGCAGAGAAAGCAGGCGGCCTCACCTCCATATCCAGGCGGCACTGGAACCATTCCCCCTTGCCGGTGCGCAGCTGCAGGCGCCCGTCGGCTGCTCGGCGCATACGGTACTTGTTGCGAAAGTCGTCTAGCGCCTTGCCCCCCGTCTGCTTGAACCGGCCCTGGGAGTCCAGCTCCACGTACCTGCAGAGCGTAAGCACAATACCAAAGCACTGTGCTTGAGAATGCACCAACAGACAGTGCTCCAAACACCATCTCCATCTCCACGCACGCACTCGGAGACGGCCGCTTGAACCGCGTTGGCATCAAGCGCCAGGGCAGGCTGCGGCGCGAACACGACTGCGGCTGCCAGCAGCGTCGAGCACAGCGCCTGGCGCCATCCCGGGCGCTCTTCTGCAGAAGACGAGGTGGAGGTGGCGGCGCCGTCCGCCCGCTGGCTTGATTGCTCGCACGATGACGTGCTCCAGCTGCCACCGCTGCTGCTGCACTGCTGCCTGCAGCGTGCCAGTGAGGCGCGATGCCGATGGGGCCTGGCGGACGTGGATGGCGAGCTGAAGGCGCGGCAGCTGCTGCCAGATGGGCCCACGAGCTGCTGCATTCTTAATCAGGTTCCGCTGCTGGATCGCTTGCTGCACGACTCGGCTCGCCATGGAGATTTACGGGTGATTTACAACTTTGTCGAGGAAGACGGAGAGTCGCGGCGGTAAGGTGTAGCGCATTGGCAACGCATTGGCCACAGCTCGCGACTCTGCTGAAGCGCTGCGCTTTGCGTGAACTCGTCCAGGGGCGACTCAAACATGACTCCTCTCGCAAACTGGAAGCAGCAGTAGCAGCAGCTGCAGCTCTCGACCAGCATGCGCGCCAGCAGCAGTGAGGACGAGGAGGAGGAGGAGGAGCTGCGCTCTGGCGCCGCACGCCGCTTGACCGCCGCCGCTGCGCCGCAAGCAGCAGGGGCCCCCAGCAGCAG
>QAXK01003581.1:0-18203 GCA_004335735.1 Chlorella sp. KRBP | reverse complement strand
GGCAGATCGTGCTGCCTTTGCGAACGCAGCGCCACCGCAGCAGCAGCAGCAACCAGCGTGGGGAGCAGCTGCCGCAGGCTACGCACAGCAGCAGCAAGAAAAGGAGGAGGAAGGAGGCGGGTATACGAGGGAGGATCGCGCTGCTTTTGCAAACGCGGCGCACCAGCAGCAGCCGGTGTGGGGAGCAGCTGCCGCAGGCTACGGCTACGCGCAGCAGCAGCAAGAGGAGGAGGAGGAGGAGGAGGAGGGAGGAGGTGGGTATACGAAGGCGGACCGTGCTGCTTTTGCGAACGCAGATGCACCGGTGGCTGCAGCTGGCTACCCGCAGCAGCAGCAGCAGGAGGTGGATGGTCGGGCATATGAGCTGCCATACGCCCAGGCGTTTGCCGCGGCTGCCCACGGTTACGCTGTGGGTGCGGCACCAGTGCCGGTGCAGCAGCCATGGGGCGTGCAGGGCCAGGTGCCGTTAGGGCATGCGGCTGCATGGGGCGGCGCCGCCGTGTACCCTAACGCGCAGCAGCAGGTGCCGCAGGGGCAGGAGGAGGTTGCTCCGATGGAGGAGGATGAGGACGAGGAGGATGGCGGCGGTGCTGGAGGGTACACGCGCCACGACCGCTTCTAACCCTAGGCGCAACCCTAGGCGCTGTGCCAATGGAGGAGGAGGAGAAGAAGAAGGGCGATTGCGGCGTACAGGAGACTCTGACATCTGTTTTGATGGTTTGCGTATGCTGCACCAGCGGTAACGATGTGCACGAGGAGGTGCTGCTGGCTGCTTTTCTGCATCTGGCAACGGGAGCCTCTTCCCATGGCTCTGTTCGCTTGCTTCATGTGCTTTCCGACTGTGCCTGTTCTTGGGTATTTCGTTTGCGCACTGTTGTAGCAGGGTTGACCGTGCGGGGTGGCTTTCAGAACCTGTGGACTCTCAAAAGTTGCAGGCACGAAAGAGGGCGTTGGTGCTTTGAAGGCTGGAGACCGACAGACTGCATGGCTTCTGAGAAGACTCTGGTTTCCCACGCTGACTGCGACTCTGGTTGAAACGGTTTACAAGTGCAAGCCCCGTGCGTCAGCAGGCAAGCAGGTGTGCGGTAAAGGGGCTCCTGCAGGCACACAGATGCAAGACGTGCCTAGGGGCGCCTGCGCGACCAGAACCCGCACAAACAGCAGCAGTGTGTGCGCTGCTGGAAGCCAACTCAGACGCATTTCAACTCCAGTGGTTAAACACGGCAAGGCGACGGGGAGAGCTGGCACTCACGCTCCACGCATCAGATCCATACCACCCCCGTACGCGCAAGGCACATCGCCACGCAGCCACACCTCTCCTCAAGCCTCCTCAAGCGACAGAAAAGGCAAGAAGACGCTACAGTGCAGGGCAGTTGCCAAGCCTCTCCAGAAGCGACGAAACCGTTGCAAGACGCTGAGTGCCGGTTGCCACCTCCCTCCTCAAACGACCAAACCACCAGAAGTGCTACAGAGGAGACAGCGCCACGCAGCAGTGTCCACGTGCATTTCACCAGTCCAACACGGCGCGATCGTCAGTCTTGCTTTACAGTCTTGCAGAGTAGGAGCGGGAGGAAGCCACCTGTCTGGGCTGGTCCCTGCCCCCTCCCCATTTCATCAGCGACAGGCAGCTTAGGCCCAGTTCAGTCGCGCTTGCCAAACGAGGGCAGCACCCAGGCGCCTGCCTTGGCCCCTGGGCTGCCCTTGCCATTGGCCACGAGCACCCATCTCAATCACGCTTGCCAAGTGACGACGGCACCCAGGTGCCTGCCTTGGGCTGACCACTGAGCTCGCCTTGGTCTACGTACACATCTGCAGGACAGCACACAGCGGCAGCGGCAGGAACGGCAAGATGAGCAAAACGCCCTGGGGTGGGGTGTTCCACCACGACCTGAGCACACCTGCCGTGCACAGCACCATCCACGTCGCAAACAGCCGCCCTGCGTCCCTGCCCTGCCTTGCCCTGCTTGCCAGACATGGCTATACCAGATGTAAAGCTCACCGCACACACCACACCGGCATCGCCAACACACCTGCGGGGACAACTTCCGCCGCGCGCTGCGTCCTCCGCGCCCGCGTCGCCGCCCGCGCGCTCGCCCACGCGACCTGCTCCAGGTGCGCGCGCAGCCTGAGCTCCGTCGCGATGCGCGCGTCCACCTGCTCGCGCTCCCTCGTCAACCTGGCAAGGTCCCGCTCGAGCGACTGCAGCTCCGTGACCCGGCGCTGAGCCTCTTCTTGCGCCACGACGGCCAAGGTTTCAAGCTCTGGAAGCACGCCCTCGGCCTCGCGCAAGGCCAGCCATCGCTCGTGCGCCTCCTCCTGCGCGTTCAGTACAGCACACACACGAGAGCGCACAGGGCTGAGTGATAGAAGTGTGGCAGTGTGAGAAGCAGCGGTGGAGAAGAGTGTGGCGGCAGGGGAGCTGCAGCGCGGCACACCTGAGCGGCCTGCGCCTGGGCGGCCATGGCGAGCAGCGACTCTCCCGCCTCCTCCCTCGCGCGCGTCAGCGCTTCGTGCCGCGCGTCCGCCGCCGCTCGCGACGCCTTCGCCGCCGCAACCGCCGCCTTTTTCTCCGCCTTGGCCCTTGCCAGCTCCGCACTCGCCACCGCCAGCACCTCCGCCGCCTCCCGCGCGGAACGCTCTGCGGCCTCGCACGCCGCCTGCGCCTGCGCCTCAGCAGCTACAGCAGCTGCAGTGGCCGCGGCGGCGGCCTCGTTGCGCTCCGCCACCTGCGCGGACAGCTCGGCCAGCCGCTGCGTGGCGTAGTCCTGCAGCCCGCGGAGCATGCCCTGCGCGCGCTCCAGCTCGGTGACCAGGCGGCGGTGCTGCTGCTTCTGGCGCTCGTCGAGGTTGCTGCGCTCGATGGCGGCCTGTTGCCGCTCAGCTCTCGCAGCCTCCGCCGCCTTATCCGCCTCTGCCCTCCCTGCGAGGAACAGCACAGCGACACCGAAACAGAGTGTCAAACTCCGTGCACTGCGCAGCTACCGGCACTGAGCAGCATCAGGAGCCAGCGCCCAAAGGCCAGAACTCCCACGACCACGCACCTGCCGCGAGCTTGGCGCGCGCCGCCTCCAGAGCCACCTCGAGCTCAGACCTCCTCCTCTCCTCCGCCTCCACCTCGCGCGACAGCTCCACGAGGCGGGCGCTGGCAGCCTCAGCCTTGCCGCTGGCCGCCTGCAGCTGCTCGGTGGCGAGGTTGAGGTCTTGCTGCAGCCCCGACAGCGCGCCTGTGAGGGTGTGGCAGCCGTAGCAGTGCAGACGAGGTGTACAGCTGTGCAATGGGGGGCAGTGTGCAGCTGCTCACGATCACGGGCCAGCGGCAAGTCAAGGTCTGAAGCGCACCTTCGAGAGTCGCCAACCGTGCCTTGGCCGCCGACACCTCGACCTCCGCGACCCCCAGCTCCCGCTTCCGCTGCCCGACCGCGGCCTCCGCCTCCGCCAAGCGCGCCCGCAGCGCCTTCTCCATCGCAGCGCGCTGCTGCTGCTGCTGCGCCTTGGACTCGGCCTGCCCCTCCACCACCACCTGGCGCTTCTTCTGCGCTGACTCCTGCTCACCCGCCACAGCGCCGGACTGCGACTCCACTGTCGCTCCCTCTCTCTGTTGCCCTTCGGCTGACGGCTCCTGCCCAACCTTGGCAGCGGAGGTGGTAGCGGTGGCGATGGCAGGAGTGGGCAGAGGGATCGACGCCTTCTTTTCCTTCTCGAGGTCCGCTTGAGCTGTCGCCACGTCGTGCATGGCTTCGCGCACGGCCTCGGACGCTGCCTTTGCTTCCTGGGCGGTGTCCAGCGCTGCGCGAGACACGCGCGAGACACAGGAGCAGGCGCACGCACACACGGATGAGCATCGACTCGTCAGAGAGGGTGTGCAGCTTGCGTCCCACGCTGCTGTCCCACGTCCAGCGGCAAGTGAGGGGCGCACCTTCCCGCTCGAGCTCCTCCACTTGCGCCTGCGACTCCGCCGCCGCCTGCTCGGCCTGCGCCGCCTGCGCCCTCACGTCCCCAGCCTCTGCGGGAAGGCAAGAAACCGAATACGTCAAGGTCAGGGTTATGGGTGCTGCACCACCTCATCAGCGACACTGGCCAGGGTTAGGGTTACGGTTAGGGCTCACCTAGCTCCACCGCCACCATGCGGGCCTTGGTGGCCTCCTCAGCCCTTGCCCGTTCGCGCGCCTGGGCCAGCGCTCTCTGTAGGTACGCCTGCGCCGCCTCCTGCTCAGCAGGGCCCTGCACATCATGGGAACATATGGGAGCAAAGGGTAACAGGATGCACATCCTTATGATTTCATCCCCAGCACCACACCACCGCAGTGAGACACCTGTTGCAGTGAGATACCTGCCGCCCAGCAAGCAACCGCAAACAAAAGCGCACCTGCGCCTGCGCCGCGTCCAACGCCGCAAGCCTCTCCAGCACATCCTGGTCCGCAGCCTGACGCGCCTCCACCGCACCCGCCGCCTGGTCCCTCGCCTGCGCCAAAAGAGAGGAAGACTCGGCCGACAGCTGCTCCGCCTCGCGCTGTGCACGCTGCGCCTGCTGAGCCTGCTGCGCCTTGGCCTGGTGGAGCAGCTGGTGGACTTCGGCCACCCGACGGGACACCTTCTCAGCCTGCGTTTCGGGCGTTTAGGGTTTAGGGTTCAAGCGTCAGGGCTTAGGGACTGTCACCTGGCATCCACCAGTGGTCACCTGGTCACCTGGGTTAGGGCAAAAGCCCTAACCTGCAAGCCCTAACCATGCCCTAAGCCCTAGCCATGTCCCAACTCTCACCTTGGCGCGGGCGGACCGCAGCGACGCCCTCGCCCTCTTGAGCTCCAGCGAAGCCTCCGCCACCCGCTGCTGCCGCTCCAGTGCCTCGTTCCGCCCAGGAGACAACGACCTCCTTACCGCCGCCGCCGCCGCTGCGGCCGCAGCTTTCCGTTTCCGCCCACCCTCCGCAGCCTCCGCAGCCTCATCCGCCTGCGCCTCCTCCAATGCCACCCTCGCCGCCTCCCTCAACTCTGCCGCTTCCTTATCCGCCGCTCCAACCGCCCTAACCACCTTCTCCGCCCCTGCCTCCGCCACCCGCACCGCTGCCCTACCCGCCTCCACATCCTCCTCCTTCGCCGCCACCCGCGCCCCCACCTCCTCCTTACGTTTCCTCGCTGCCGCGCACGCCTCCTCCGTCTCCCGCACCCCACGCTCAGCCGCCGGCCGCTCCTCCACCACCAACCGCCTCAACCGCCGCGCTGACTCACCCAGCGCCGCCTCAACCGACGCCACGTCAGCCTCCCCTGAACTGAACGCAAACTTCGCTGCCGCCGCCCTCCCTTCCTCCTCCGCCTCCACCGCTGCCGCCGCAACGGTGCCGTCATCGCCAGAGCCCCCAGAGGCGTTCGCGGTGAAATCAGCCAGAGCACGCTGCGCCTGCCGCACCGCATCCGCCGCCAGCTTCTCCCCAGCTTCCTGCCCCGCCGCCGCCGCCGCCGCCACCTCGCCCTCCCCCAGCCCCCTCACCATCTCCCCCTCCGCCCTCGCCTCCACCGCCGCAGCCCGCGCGTCCCCCAGCTTCTCCTCAGCTTCCGCCGCCGCCAACCGAAGCCGCGCCGCCTCAACCGCCGCCCGCTGACGTGCCTGCGCCGCCCTCGCTGCCCCCGCCGCCGCGTGCGCAGCCACACGCTCCATCTCCGCCGCCGCCGCCACCGCCGCCGCAACCTCCGCCGCCCCACGCTCAACCCTAGCCGAGGCCTGTGCCCTTAGGGCTTGCAGCTCCTCATGCTCGGCCGCAGCCTCCGCCTCCGCCGCCCGCACTTCGAGCCTCGCCGTGTCCACCGCAGCGCGCGCGGATTCTAGGGCTTGCATGGCGGCGGCGGCGGTTTCTCCAGCCGCGGTGGCCGCAGGGCGTGCGGCCTCGACCAGCGCAGAGGCCTGCTGCTGCAGGCTGACAGCTGCGGCCTTGACCGCACCCAGCTTCCGGGCAGCTTCCTGGTTGGCGGTTGAGAGGCGGTTGAGGTCGAGGTCCTGCAGCTGCTGAGTCAGCTCGGACTCGCTCAACCACTGGACGGCGGTTGTGGCGGTTTTGACGCCGTTGGCGGCTGCTGCTGCTGCTGCTGGTGTGCGGCTGGTGGAAGCTGGTGTGAGGGCAGAGGGGGGTACCACCAGGGGCGTGGAGGAGGCGCCATTGCTGCTCTGCGCACGAGCACCTGTGTTACCGCTGCTGCTGTTGGTAGCAGCGGCCTGCACAAGCACCACCACCGCCTCCTCCTCCACTGTCTCCACCTTGGCGGTTGCCGGATCGCTGCCACGGGCCTGCTCCACCGCCACTATCACCTCATCAGGCCGACCCTCCTCCTCCTCCGCTGCCTCCTCCTCCTCCTCCGCCGCCGCCGCCGTCTCCCCTTCCTCCTCCTCTTCTGCCGCCGCATCCAAACGCTGCTGCTGCTGCTGCTGCTGCACAGCACTGGCCGATGCGCTCCTCCTCTCCGCCCCAGAATCACCACCCTGCGCCGCGCCAGCCTCTGCACCCGCAGCAGCTGCCTCGCGGCTCGACGCCGCCTCCTCTCCCTCCTCCTCCTGATCCGACGCTCGGCCCCCCGCAACACCCGCCCCACCCGCACGCACCGCATAATGCACCTTCCCTTCCTCCTCCTCCTCCTCCTCCTCCACCTCCTCCGCATGGCCCGCCCCAAGCGCATAGTGCATCTCCCTCTCCTCCTCCTCCTCTGCCGCTTGCTCTGCCGCAGCATCTGCACTCAGAGCGTAGTGCATCCCCTCCCCCTCCTCCTCCTCCTCCTCCCCCGCTGCCTGACGTCCTCCCTGCTCCGCCGCGGCACCCGCCGAACTCAACGCATAGTACACATCCTCCCCTTCCACCTCCGCCCCACCCACACCCTCACCCTCTCCCTCCGCCGCACCACCGCTCCCACCCACCGCAGACCTGCTACCCGTCCCCCTCCCCCTCCCGCCAACCGCCCTGCCACCAACACCCGCACCAAGCCCCATCACGCCCAGCAGCCCTGCAGCACCCCTACCCTCCGCCAGCTTCACCGCAGCTGCCGTATCTGCCGTCGCTGCCGCTGGTCCACCCCCCGCCGCCTCCGCCCCCTGCCACACCTGCCTCCCACTCCCTCCCACACCACCACTAGCACCTCCGCCAGCACCTCCGCCAGCGCTCACACTGCCTGGCGGTGCAGCAATCGCAGCGCTGCTGGTGCTGCTGGTGGAGGGTACAGGCGTAGTGCGGGAAGCCTTGGTCGCGGCAATCACAGCAGCAGGTGGAGGGCGCACCCTTGCGGTCAGGGTGCTGCCCGCGGGGGTCGCCATCTGCACTTGCTGCGCTTGCTGCTGCGCTTGCTGTTGAGCCTGCTGCGCTGCCTGCCCCTGTCCCCCTGCTGCCGCCGCCGCCGCCGCCGAAATGGCGTCGGTGCCCGCACCAGGACTGCTAGTCGGAGCGTTGGATGCGGGTGCAGGTGCAGGTGCAGGTGTAGAGATGCTGAGGGCTGCTGCAGCGTCAGACTCGAAGGCCCTGGTGGCTTCAGCAGCCAGCGCCGCCACCTCCTCATCCTGCTGCTGCTGCAGCAGCGCCGCTTGCTCCTCCCGCTGCTGCTGCTGCAGCTGGCGCTGGCGGTACTGCTCCTGTGCTTCCAGCACGACCTGGCTGGCGTCCTTGAGGCGCACGGCGTTCATGGCGGATACGGCGCCCTGCATGGTGGTGCAAGGTTTAGGGTTTTCAAGGTTAGGGCTTTGGGGGAGGGTTGGCAGCGGCAGGAAGCACCACGGCACCCTGCACGGCGACTTGCAGCGCCAGCAGCGAGTGTAGGAAGCAAGGCTGAAGAAGACGAGAGCATGCATGCCTCACCCTACGCCCTAACCTAAGCCCTCACCTGGTACCACCTCCACCCTGCTGTGCGACGCCTGGCTCTGCTCTGATGCCAGGCCCGTCGCAAGCACGCATGCCTCACCCTACGCCCTAACCTAAGCCCTCACCTGGTACCATGCCTCCACCCTGCTGTGCGATGCCTGGCTCTGCTCCGACGCCAGGCCCGTCGCAAGCGCCACCGTCGCCAGCGCCACCATCCTCGGGTCACTGACCACCTCGCTCACGCCCCGCGCCACGTGACCCATGTGACGAGCCAGCGCCCCACGTGGCCCCTCCTCCCACTCCTCCTCCTCCTCCTCCCAGTCCTCCTCCCACTCCCCCACCTCACCATCCACCTCCTCCTCCTTCTCCTCCTCCCCAGACCACTCCGGTTTTTGCGACTTGCTCTGCACCTGCACAGCCGCCCCCTGCTCCCCCTCTGCCACCGCCTGACGCTCGTGCGGAGTGCCATGGGGGGCTAGGGTTTGAGCTAGGGTAGGGTTAGCAGCGTCAGGAGCTGGGGTGCTGCTGTTGATCGCGCCGCTGCTGTCTGCGTCCCTGTTCGCAATGATTGCGGAAGCAGAAGGAGAAGCAGAAGCAGGCGATGAGGGAGCGGGAGTGGTGGTGGCAGGGAGGGACGTGGTGGTGGTAGTGGAGGTGGAGCTGTTGGCCATGGTGTCAGTGGGGCTTGCAGTCAAGACAGCGCTAGTTGCTCTGGGGTCTTGGCTGGTGGTAGTGCTGGAGGTGGCGGGAGGGGCAGCGGCAGTGGCAGCAGTGGCAGTGGTAGCAGCTGCAGTGGTGGCGGTGGTGGTGGTGGTGGCGGGGGTGGTGGGGGTGGCAGCAGCAGCAGCTGCAGTGGTGGCAGTGGTGGTGGTGACGCTGCTGCTGCTACTGGCGGTGGTGGAGGCGGTGGTGGAGGTGGCGGTGGTGGCTGCCCTGCTAGCGGTGGTGGCGGAGGAAGGTGGTTCAGATGGGCTGCGCCTCCTCCTCACTTTCCTTGCCGGCTGCGGCGTCCTCAGCTTGGCAACCTGCAGACAATTCCAGTTTTGCTTTGCTTTTGTTTGCACAGCAAAAAAAGAACCGGCAGGCGTTCCGTTGGGGCGCCTGAACCAGGCTCATACACTCTGCGAGAGTGTAGGGAAAGGGTTAGTGTCAGCGACACTACCCGCCTCATCTGTCTGCCCGCACTGTCTGCTCCAGATGCAGATTCACCGCACACTACTGGGCCCTCAACCCTAACCCTAACCCTAAGCCTAGAGCACCCACCTGCGTGCTCAGCATGTCCCGCACCGCCTCGGCCCCAGGGATGCGCGGCATGGGCTGAACCTCCGTCAGCGCCATGTCCTTAACCCTACCCGGCAACTCCTCCGCCCACCGCGCCACCACCGGGGTCGCCCGGTCAACCGCCCTCTGCACCACGGGTTGGATCTTCTGGGCGGTGGATACGACTGCCGGGCCGATGGTGTCCGCGGCGGACTTGGCGGTGTCTGCGGCGGATTGGGCGATGGGTCGGAGGGTGGCGGAGAGGGCGGAGAAGGCGGGCGGGAGCTGGGAGAGGGCGTTGGCGAAGCTTTGGAAGGCGTTGGGGCGGGGGGAGGGGGCGGGGGAAGGGGTGGAGGTGCGGGGGGTGGTGGGGGCGAGGGTGGGGACGGGGGGAGGCTTGGTGGGCGTGGTGGTGGGTGCGGTGGCGGCGGCGGCGGCGGCGGTGGCGGTGGCGGTGGTGGAGGGTGCAGTCTCGGGCTTTGCAACAATTGTTCCTGGTGCTGGTGAGGCCTCAGGTGCAATCTCCGTCTTTGCCGTAGCTGCCTCCTGTGTGGCTGAAGCCTCGGGTGCAGATGGGGAGCTCCCAAGGAGTGAAGCCTGGGCCTTTGCACCCTCCTGTGCTGGTGAGGTGGAGGAGGTGGAGGTGGAGGTGGCGGGGGAAGCCTCTGCCGCAGCCTTCACAGGCTCCTGTGCTGGTGATGATGACGAAGGAGTGCCGGCCTCCTGTGGTGGTGACGAGGTGGAGAGGGAAGGCTCTGCCGCAGCCTTCACAGGCTCCTTTGCTGGTGATGATGGCACCGGAGTGCCTGCTGGCGACGGTGACGATGGAGAGCCGGTGGAGGCCTCTGCCCCGGATACCTTCACAGGCTCCTGTGCTGGTGATGACGGTGATGCTGGTGATGATGACGGAGGAGAGCCAGTGGAGGCCGCAAACGCCTCCGCTGCCGTTACCGCCGCCGCCAGCGCCGCCTCCACCGCCGCCTCCGCCGCCACCGTTGCTGCCGCCGCTTGCTGTGGCGCGGACTCCACCGCCGCTGCCACCGCCAGCACCACCTGTGCTGCAGCGGCGTGCTGCGGCGCTGCCTCTGCAGCCTTCTCCTCCTTCTCCCCCTTCTCCTCCTTCTCCTTCTTCGCTGCCTGCTGCTCGTCACCCCCCGCAGCCGCGTTCACAGGCGCTGGTGCAGGTGCAGCCGAGGCCGATGGCGCCGCCGTCATATCCTCCTCCTTCCTGCTCGCAGCAGCACCCTCCTTCGCCACTTCCCCATCCCCTTGCTTGCCCTTCTGAGCTGCCTCCACCTTCTCCTCCTTGTCCTCCTTCTCCACCTTGTCCACCTTCTCCTTCTCCTGCTGGTGCGTCACCGGCTGCGGTGACGGCGCGGCCACTCGCCCCACCACCTGGGCACCCTCACCCTCACCACCATCACCACCACTATCACCGCTCCCGTCACCACCATCCCGGTCCGGGCTGACACCTTCTAGTTCTGGGATGGTGGGCGACTGGATGCGGACAGCGTCCTCAAACGCCTGCAGCGTCTCAATGGGTGGTGACTCATCGCGACCAACCGATTCCCGGCCAACCGACTCGGCGCTTGGTGGCGGCGGTGCTGTGGTGACCGGTGCAGCAGCGTCCGTTGTGGGTGATGAGATGGTGGTGGTGTTCTTTGCTGGTGAAGCTGCTGCTGCTGTGGTGGTGGTGGTGGTGGGAGCCGTGGGAGTTGAGGTGGTGATGGTGGCGGTGGCGGTGACGGCAGGAGCAACGGTAGAGGAGGTGCTGCTGCTGCTGCCGCTGCTGCTGATCACGGCAGGCGCAGACGTTGTGGTGCTGCTGCTGCTGCTGCTGCTGCTGCTGACCACGGCAGTAGCAGTTGCGGTGGTGCCGCCGCTGCTGGTCACAGCAGTAGCGGATGTGGTGCTGCTGCTGCTGCTGCTCATAACGGCAGGCGCAGTGGTGGCGGTGGCAGAGGCTGTGACGGCGGGAGCAGAGGTGGAGCGGGAGGTGGCAGTGGTGATCATGGTGGCTGCTGAGGGCAGGCGGAACGTGCCCTCCCGCGTCACCTGCACCAGCCCTTGGCCAGCGAGCCAGGTCATCCACACCTCCATGTCTTGCAGCGTGCCCTCAAACCTGCGCACGCGTGCACAGACACGCCTGCGATGCTCGCTGTGCTGTGCTCATCTGCTTGCCAGAGATGGCCGCGCCAGATGTAAAGCTCGACACACACACACACACGCACGCCACGTCAGTCACTCGCACCCTATGCTGACGGGCAGCATCGCCATAGCCCTGGCCTCTGGCGCACCCTAAGCACCTCTCTCCCTGCCTTCCCCACGACCACACACATCCCCAAAACGCTCACCTTGGGTTGTGCGGCTCAGCCTGGAACCGCAAGCACGAGTACAGCCGCGCACGGTCCGCCTCCCCGCCAAGGTTCACCAGCACCTCCAGCGCCCTCGCCTGAAAACGCGCAAAGTGCTCCAGTCCCGGCGGGTGCGCCAGCGGCGGCGTTCCCCCAGCAGAGGAGCTGGTGGAGGAGGTGGAGGCGGCGGAGGTGGAAGCGGTGCCGGATGGATCAGCGAGAGGGGAGGAGGTGCGGCGGCGCTTGGTGCTGCGGGGGCTTGGGGAGCGGCCCCGCAACGCCGTGTCCAGCAGCACGCTGACGGTGGTCTGACTCGCCTCCGCCTGTGGTGACGGCGGGGAGGGCGGGGAGGACGTGTCCAGCAGCACGCTGACTGTGGGCTGACTCGCCTCCGCCTGTGTGCTGAGCTTTACACCTGGCACAGCCTGCTGTGGCGATGGTGATGAGGGCGGGGAGGCCGTTTCAAGCAGCACGCTGATCGTCTGAGTCACCTCCGCCTGTGGAGACGGCGGGGAGGCCGGGGAGGCCGAGGTGGCTGTCGCGCCGTCCCTTTGCTCCGCCTGCTGCTGCAGCTGTGGTGATGGAGGTGAGACCGGGGAGGCCGAGGTGGCTGTCGCGCCGTCCCTTTGCTCCGCCTGCTGCTGCAGCTGTGTTGATGGAGGTGAGGCCGGGGAGGCCGAGGTGGCTGTCGCGCCTTCCCCTTGCTCCGCCTGCTGCTGGCCGAGCTGTGGTTGCGGCGGCGGCGGCGGCGGCAGTTGGGATGCGAGCTTGGTGGGGGACGATGTGGGCGACGGTGGTGGTGGCGTGTGTGGCGTGGCCGCAGCTGTGGCAGTGGCGGCGGTGGTGGTGTGGTCAGAAGGGGAGGGTGGGCCCGGGGAGTCTTCGCGTGCCATGGCGCGAGGGTGCGGCTCCGTTTCATCTCTGCAGTGCAGCAACCAACACGCAGCGCCACCCTCCATCCTGTCAGCGCGATCGAGCCCATGGATTCAGCTCGTTGGCCATGCGGCGCGCCCTGGCTACTGCGCATGGCCTGCCTAGTGCCCCCTTGCCGACCAACCTTGCCTGTGGGCTGCCTTCCCACCGTCATGGCCACCCATTGGTCACCCAAGCCCTAGCCCTAAACCAAGCCCTAACCCATGGCATGGTAGTGCCCAGAAGCTCACCGCGTGGCCAGCTGCACGTCCTCGGACAGCTGGTACCACCCCTGCGCGTCCACGCTCACGAATCCCTGCTGCTCCAGCGCCTCCAGGAACGCCCGCAGCTCCTCCAACGATGCGGTGAACCTGCGGTGAACACACCAGCAATGTTGACACTGGCCTGCCAGGTGATGGCGACCATGTTGGTGGTTCTGGTTCGCAGACCACAGCGAGCTAGTGCGCAGCAGCTCGCACACCCAGACACCCTTGGGGGCCATCCCAACAGACTTGAGCACCTGCTTGGCTGGCATTACCCTCTTGTGCAGCACTCGCACCCCATGGTCCAGTCCTGGTGTGACCTGCCACTCGCCACAGTGCCCTCCAGCGAAGTGCCGCTCAGGCAGACCTACCCTGCTGCCATCTGCCCTGCAGCTGCAGCTGCTACCTTTCACGGCCTCCGGCCTAGCCTTAGCACTGTTGCTGCTGCTGCTCCCTCTGGCATGGCCCAGCCTTGTTCAGCCACACACACGCCAGCGCACGTGCAGTAACCGCCGCACGGCGAGCACCTCCAGCGGCGCACCTGCCGTCCAGCGTGGTGAAGCGCAGGACGTTGTGCAGGCGCTCCAGCGACAGCGACGAGAAGTTGGCCAGCAGGCCCAGCACCTGCACCTGGTAGGGCCGCAGCGGGGCCATGGCCGACGTCCAGCGGATGTCATTGGGCGTCCTCCCCTGCTGCTGCCCTGCGCTCGCTCCACCGCTGCCGCCGCTGCTGCCAGTGCTGCTGCTGTCGATGGTCACCGCAGCGGTCCTCCACTTGCGGGCGCGCTGCTGCGCCGGCGACCCTGCGTGCCGCATGGTGTGCCACACACGCACGCCCGCCATCCTCGCAGCAGCCACGCAGCCTCATCGCGGCCAGGGTGCGGCTGAGGTAGCAGAGCATCCTCCTGCAGCTACTGTGCAGCGTGTGCGCTGCTGCTGGTTGCTGCTGCTCTGCGGGGAGTTGCAAGTCGGGTCACCCGCACGAGAGTGTGTCGCAACTCGCACCTGATGGAGCGTCCGCCGCGCGATTGGCTGCAGCTGAGCGGCTCGGCGTGCTCGCGCGCGCTGGTGTCGTCGGGCACCTCCTGAGTGACGACGGGCTGCCCACCCCGGCCAGAGCGATGGGTGGAGTCCGGTTCGCTGCAGCGGGCGACATTGGCTGCGCCGCCGCGAGCCTGCCATTCGCAGCCATGCTCCTGACTCTGGTGCCGGCCAAGCCGGTCCTCCTACGCGCTGGCGCGACGCTGCAGCGAGACGCGCTGCAACATTGTGGCTTCGCTCAATCGGCGCTCAATTGCACGTCTTGCAGCGGGCATCTGCAGCAGGAGGGGGATGAGGCTTGGCTTGCACATGGTGCAAGCAGGAGGAAGGAGGAGGAGGAGCAGCAGCAAGCCGTCAGGGCAGCGTCTTGACGAAGTTCTCCACGATGCGCTTGCCGCTCTGCGTGATGATGCTCTCCGGGTGGAACTGCACGCCCTGGATGTGCGGGTGCCGCTTGTGCCGCACGCCCATGATGGTGCCGTCCTCGGTCCAGGCAGTCACCTCGAGGTCCTCGGGCATCGTGTCCTTCTTGATCACCAGGCTGTGGTAGCGCCCCGCCAGGAACGGGCTGCGGCACACAGCGTGCACAGTTCGCCATCACAGCCACTCAGGTCCCTGGAAACATGCGTCAGGCCACAAGTGCTACTGCTGCCTGCACAGCTGTGAGCCACAGCCTCCTAGCCTCAGGTGGCGCTGCCCGTTTGCACCCGCCAGCCTGCACCAGCTTGCCTGAATCGCTTGCCTGCCCGCCCCGCTCGCCTGCCTGCATCAGCAACCTGCCCCGCCTGTCCCAGCTTGACTCACTTTGGCAGTCCTTCCAAGAGCCCCACGTTGGTGTGGAACACCTCCGAGGTCTTGCCGTGCATGACGCCGCACGGCGCACGCACCACGTCGCCTGCAAACGAGGTGCGCGTGCAGCAAAAAGGTGTGGCTGACACCGTGACTGAAGCCCGCTACGCCGAGCCCGTGCCTCCGTGCCAGGTGATGCGTGCGCTGGCCTGGGCTGGTGCCTGACGTTCCCCGCTGCTCATCTTTGCTGCCATGGACCGCCTGGCGACTGGCACACCACTATGGCCATTTCGCCAAGTACAGCCAGGGCAGCCAGCCCACCCCGCCGTGCCCGCCTGGCACCTGCCTGTGCGCCTGCAGCTGCAGCCATTGGCCCCTGCCCCTAGCGCCACGCCCGTGCTGCGCTCGCCCCACACTCGGGGCTCACCTCCTCCTTGTGCTACTTGTGCTCACACTGCAAGCGGTCTCTCTCACCTCCGAACGCCTCTCCAATGGTGCACTGGTGACCCATACACACGCCAGCTCACCTCCGAATGCCTCTCCGATGCACTGGTGCCCCATACACACGCCAAAGAGCGGGAACTCGGGGCCGAGCTCTTTAACCGCCTGCAGGGAGATGCCGCTGTCCACAGGCCGACCTGCATCATGGTGCGGTTCACACACAATGGCGGTGATCGCCCGCCTGCGCCAGCCTCCCAATGTGCTGCTGCTGCCTTGCCTTGCTGCTCATCGGCCAGTGCAGAGAGCGCCAGCCCTGTTGGCACTGCAGCTGAAGGGAGCGGTGGTGTGAAAGAAGGCCTGCGCCTGCGCCCACGCGCCCTGCCTCCCAGGCTGCCTCGCCAGGCTGCCTCGCCCTGCTGCTCAGCTGTAGAGCGCCAGCCCTGTGTGCTAGCATGCCATACAGTGACGGTGTGCCCCCACACGTCTTGCTCCCAACACCCCGCCCCGCACCTGGCCCGGGCGACACCAGCACGCCCCGCGGGTTCATGGCGCGGATCTCCTCCACCGTCTTCTCGTCGTTCTTGTACACGACGTACTGGCACCCCAAGTCGCCCAGATACTGCGCAGGGCGGGGCGGACGAGGAGCGAGCCGCCGCGTTGGCGGCACCCCGCCTTGCCCTCACCCCCACCGTGGTGGTAGGCATGCTGCTGTCGACATGATGCTTCTGCTGCTGTGGGATGCTGCAGCCGCGCTCCTGTGCCCATCCTCGTGCTCAGGGTGGTGCACACTCCGCGCACCTGGCACAGGTTGTAGGTGAAGCTGTCATAGTTGTCGATGACCACCACTGGACCTCGCGCTGCTTCCGCTGCTGCTCGCACGCGCACCGCTGCCGCTCGCTGAGGTCGGCCTGCGGAGCACACCCGCACGCGAGCGATGGGAGGGTGAGCGCCTTCGCTGCGGCATTCGGAGCGTGTAGGCGAGCGACTCGCCGCCTCTGCGCGCAGCCTCCCCGTGCTCCGCCGCACCCTTGGCGACCGCAGCTGGCCGGGGACAAGGGAGACCGGCTCTCCGCCCGCTGAGCTGGTGGCAATGCTGCTGGCGCATCGTCGAGTGTGCCATCTCTCAAGTTGATGGTCTGGATGTGCCTGCCCGATGTGCACGGGGACTCCAATCACATGGACTCGGACTCGGAGCGCAGGACCTGCAGCAAGTGACGCTGGGCGTGTGCATCCTGCGCCATTGCGCAAATGGGGGGCGATGGCGTGTGGGGGAGAGGCCCCACGCGTGCCGCCACGCAGTCCGTCCACGGCACGCAGAGCTACACTAGCCGTGCACACATGTGCCCAGTTTGCAGCGATGCTTGCGGGTGGTGCGGGTGCGGGGCCCACCGGCCGGCGCGGGATCTGCGATCTCGATCGGGCAGGCCTGCAGATCGATTTGATGGCGCCGCCGCCAGGCGCACGGCAGCCTAGGCTACCTGTGGCTGTTGGGGGCCTACAGCTGACAAGCTCTGCTCCTGCTGCTCTGCTCCTGCTGCTCTGCTCCTGCTGCTCTGCCGCGCCGCATGCCACGTGCCAGGTCCACCGCACCGTTGGCAGCAGCAGAGGAACGCCATCTCATCAGGGCACCACGACCACGAGTGCATATCAGGATGCACTCGTTCGTGAGCAGGCTCAACACCTTGCTCACCTTCTTCGCCTGCGTCGCGGCTGGGCTCGCCTTCGTCACAGCCGTCTCAGGTGCAGCTTGCCACAGCAGCAGCAGCATGGGGCTGCGCGTGTGCTCGTCGACTCGGGTGGCCTCGGCGGGATGGAGCTTGTTGGCCCCATCGAACAGCACCAAACACGGGATCTGCAGCCCGTGTCCCACTGCGCAGACTTCCTGCACCACCCGAACCCGGCCGTGGACGTGTCCCTGGACCAGATTAAGCGGCTAGTCGCCTTCCAGAACAGGCAGGACCAGGTGCGGCGGCAGCATGGCGGCGCATGAGCTGCACGCGGCACGACGCGCCAGAAGTGCCTCTGAGGCCACCACCTAGTGCAGCCATACGCATGCCAGGGGCCAAGGCGTGCCGTGGGCACTCTGGACGCATTTGCAGGCCATCTTGACGTTCAACCTTGACGCAGACCTGCGCAGCTCCTTCACCTGGAACACCAAGCAGCTTTTCGTGTATCTCCAGGTCCGTGCGCGGGGTGGTGGTGGTGGCGCCCTATCCTTTTTCTCTCACACCAGCAGGCAGCGGGACGGCAGCCGCGCGCCCGTCGTGAGATTGGGACGGAACGGCGGCAGAGCGTGTGGCGCTCGATTCCTCATCTTGCTTATGCAGGCAGAGTATGAGACGCCCACTCACAAGCTCAACCACGTCGTGCTGTGGGACGCAATCATCCAGCAACAGGTGAGTGGCGACCAGACCCTGCAGGTACAGCCATTTGTCCCTTGAAGAGCTTTGCGGGTGTGCATATCCCAGCAGCCCAGGCGTGGGTGCTCGATTTCCAGACGTGAGGCAGGGATACGCTGCGGCAGGGATGCTGCCCAGAGGCGAGCCAGGGATGCGCTAACCCATGTTTCCAGAGGAGAGCCAGGACAGATGCGCCAACCCATGCTGCGTACGGGCAGGACCAGGCGCACATCAAGCTGCGCAAGCACAAGACCAAGTACGCCTTCATCGACCACGGGAGGGGCCTGAGGGGGGCCAAGCTCAACCTCACCCTACACTGGAGCATGATGCCATACGTCGGTGCGTTGTGGTCTTCTCTGTGGGCAGAGGGGTGAGGGTCCCGCAGCGACGTGTCGCGCAAGGGGTAAGGCGATGTGCGCAGGACACTGGCCTGGGCTGGTGCCTAGTCTTTCCTCGCTGCTGATCCGTGCTGCCTTGGTTACCGCGGCTGGGCCGCCCCGTTTGCAAGCGCACACACACACACACACACACACACACACACACAGCCTCGAAACGGGGGCCGGCTTTGACGAGACGATCTTTAGCCCCTTGCACCAGCAGTGGCGGACGGTACAGCAACCACAGAGTGGGTGGTGCCGAGTTGTGTGGGACACAGGCACCGCGTCATAACACCGGCGACGCGCCTGTGCAGCCTGCACTGGCCGCGTGACCTGCCTGCCGTGCGCCTTCACGTGTGCGTGCACGCCGCAGGCGCGTTCCGCAAGCGGTCAAGGCCTTTCGCGGCCGGCTCCTTTCCAGGTATGTGTGTGTGTATCGAGCTTTACATCTGGTGGAGCCGGTTATGGCAAACAGATGGTCCCACAATTCGCAGTCATGTCACAGACATGCTTCACATCCACAGCCCAGGAATTTTGG
>QAXK01003580.1:0-12305 GCA_004335735.1 Chlorella sp. KRBP | reverse complement strand
GCCGGCGCACGACGAGCAGGCACCAGCGCGGCACGAGTAGGGCAGGTCCAGGCCAGCCTCCTGCGCCACACAGGGAAACAAGGACGCGGGCACGCCGCAGCAACATCAGTCCAGCGGCCTCGCCTGCCCACGGAGGCTGGCCGCCAATGCGCCAGCGCGCAGGGGCGATGGTGGCGAGTGAGATGGCGAGAGCGCCGTCCGCCGGTGCTGCCCTGCGAGCGCCTCTCCGGCCCTGTCTGCCGCGTGTGGCGCTGATCAGGCCCAGGCTGAGCCGCATCGCGCTCCAAATCCCGCCGCTGGAGGGCCGCGCGAGGCTGTGGCGAGGCCTTGATCCAGTGGCAAAAGGTGAGGCTGGTGCGAGGGTGTGGCCGCCAGGCACCCCATCCAGCGAGCGGCGCACCTCAGCGGCGTCCAGGATGTAGGTGTCGGGCGAGACCTCGATGGTCTTGTCGCCGCTGGGCGTCTTGAGGGTGACCTTGAAGGCCATCGCCGACACCACGCGAGCGCTGGGCTTGGCAGCGCGCACGCTGCGGGTCGCCACGCGGGCGCCAGCGAAGCGGGAAGAGCGCACGGTCAGGCTGGCCATCTCTGCTTTGGTGTGGGTGGTGCTGGTGCTTGGAGGAGTGCTCTTCTGAATGTGAAATGGCGACCAAGTCCACCAGCATGGCCTCCTGGGCCACTCCAGGACCAGCAGGAGAACGCGTTCAGGGTGATCCTGCTCTATCTGTGCCAGCTTTGGGGCAGCTGCAGTGGGCCTGGGGCAGCCCGCACGGGCCATCCCGAGGTCGAGTCGCCACCCGCCACGTCATCTGGCTCGCTCGCTCGCGCTTGCAGCGGGCAGCTCATCGCAACATGATGTCCAAGGAGCATATGAAAACACGATCGATCAGGAGGGAGATCAGGCCTTGGAGCTGCAGCATCCTCCGCTCCGCGGTCCGCCTCGCCCGCCCACGCCTTCCCCGCCGACCGCCAGCGGCCCCGCGCCAGGCAGGTGCATCGCCGCCGCCGCCACCACCGCCCGCCTCGCCCCCCCTCCCCCGACCGCACCTCCCGCACCCTCTCCCGCCAACAGCAGCCCCTGCGCCTCCTCATCCGTCTCCTCGCCCTCCCCTCCTTCCCCACTCTGCCCTCCCACGCGCCCCGCCCCCGCCCGCCCCGCCGCCCCCGCCCCCGCCGGCGCATTCGCAACATGCCCCGACCGCATGTCCCGCAGCTCCCACTGCAGCATCAGCGAGTTGGACACCACCATGAGCGACGACGCGCCCATGAGCGCCCCGGAGATGGAGGGCGTCAGCGCGATGCCAAAGGCCGGCAGCAGCGCGCCCGCCGCCAGGGGGATGGACACGAGGTTGTAGCCAAAGGCCCACGCCAGGTTCTGGCGGATCTTCCGCATGGTGGCACGGCTCAGGCGCACGGCGTCAGACACCTGCGCAACGCCACCAGGCGCGTCCTCACGGCTCCGTCTACCGTCGGTCCGTGAGGTGAATTGCGGGCTGGTAGGCAGCTCTGCTCTCAATGAGGCTCTCTTGACCTGCGAATGGCCCTGCCACAAGTAGCTTGATAGAATGCAAGCAGTCGCTCGCACAGATGGTGCCATGCCTCCAGCGCAGGAACTGCACATCAATGCAACTCACCTGGTGCAGCTTGTCGCCCAGCAGCACCACCTTTGCCACCTCACTGGCCGCGTCCACGCCCCCACCCATGGCCATGCCCACGTGCGAGGCCGCCAGGGCTGCCGTGTCGTTGATCCCGTCGCCCACCATGGCCACCTTGAAGCCAGACGCCTGAAGCTGCTCAACCACCTTGGCCTTGCCTGTGCGCACCACCAGGAGCCACCAGCATCATCGCGCGTACACGCCTGCTCGCTAGAGCCACGCTTGCTTGTTCGTGGACAGGACCCAGGAGCCAGCACAAACGGAGCACCAGATGCAGAGGCGCCCTGTGCGCACGCCTGCCACCTCTAACAGGCGGACAGGACCCAGGAGCCAGCACAAACGGAGCACCAGATGCAGAGGTGCTCTGTGCGCACGCCTGCCACCTCCAACAGGCGCTTCCATGCTCCACAACACGCGCACCTGCTGGCTTGACGTCGGCGTACACATCCTCGGCCCCAATGCCCACTGCCTGCGCCACCTCCAGCGCAGCAGATTGCTTGTCCCCGGACAGCATGATGGCGCGCACGCCCATGGATTTCAGCTCGGCCACTGTCTCGCGCGCGTCGGGGCGCAACGAGTCCTGCAGGCAACCAATGAATCACGCCCCAAGCGCCACAAGCAGCAGGTGGGTGGTTGCCTGTGCCTTCCTGGACACACGTGTGACCTGCGCCACTCTGCTTGCCAGACATGCTGCTGCACCAGATGTTCGGCAGGTTCAGCTCAACAGAGAGAGACATGATCTCTGCACCGTCCAACACTCCTTCAGCACCACCAAACACACACTGCGTCGCACCTGCACGTCAATGGCACCAGCCACCTGCGTCCCCAGCGCCACATACACCCGGCTGTGGCTGTTGCCTACCCCCAACAGCTCCCCTTCCCCTCCACCTTCCCCTCCCCGCCCCGCCCCCTGCGCCGCCCCCTCCCCACCACCACCCAGCCGCCACCCGCGCTGCCCCTGCTGCTCTCCCAGCCGCCGCTCCTGCTCCGCAGTCATCACCGCTCCGTGCCGCGCGAGCCACTCCAACGTGCCAACCACCACCTGCTGCCCGCCCACCTCGCCACGCACGCCACTCCCAGGCTCCTGCACAAACGACCCCTGCGCCACCACTAGCCCCACCGCCGCCGCTCCCGCCGCCGCTGCAGCCTCTTTAGGCAAGCTGCCGGGACCCTGTGTGAGCGCTTCTGCTGTGGCGAGTGGGGAGGGGCGACTGCTGTTGAGTGCGTCGGCGGCGCGAACGAGGGCCTGGGCCACCGGGTGGGTGGTGCTGCGCTCGACGGCGGCCGCCAGCAGCAGCAACTGCGCCTCGTCCACACCACCCGCTGCGGTGCCTTGTGGAGGGGCAAGGGTGGGGTGCGGGTGGGTGGATGTGGAGGTGGCGGAGGAGGGAGGCAGGAGGGAGGTGACGCCGGTGACAATGGGCTTGCCGGATGTGAGAGTGCCAGTCTTGTCAAACACCACCACGTCCACCTGTGGAAAGGTTGGGCGACGTCGCACAGGCACAGCAGCAGAGTGTGTTGCAGTGCCAGCTTGGAAAGCACATCTTGGCTCTGACTTTGCTGGTGGCACCAATGAGACGACACCGTGCACATCACCCTCACATCAGCAATGTGCATTGGCGTGAACTCTGCTTGGCGATGCCTGCCTGGCGACCTTTTGTGACGGCTGCAGCATCATGTCACCTGTCGTGAACACCATGCAATGATGGTGGTAGTGGTGATGGTGATGGTGATGACGGTCATACTAATGATGATCGCCCTTACCTGTGCAGTGGCCTCCAGCACGTCGCCGCCGCGCACCAGCAGGCCCTTCCTGGCCCCCGCCCCCGTGCCCACCAGCACGGCCGTGGGCGTGGCCAGGCCCAGCGCGCACGGGCACGCCGTGACCAGCACGTTGCAGGCCAGCTGCAGTCCCACCAGCAGCCGCGTGGCGGGCGTGGCGGTGGCGGCGACGGCAGTCACGCAGGCGCCGCATGCAGCCACCTTGCCGTTGATGCTCAGGAGCACCTGCGCAGCGGCAGCATGAGGGGCAGACACACACTCTGTGAGTGTTTGGGTAAGCGGGAGGGCCTACAAGACGATCCTCCTTCTCTCCTCTCTGTTCATATCTCAGGACGAACACAAGGCGTGTTCTAATGGCTGCATTTCTGAGTGCAGGTCGCATGAAAGGACACGTTTGCCGCACCTGGGTGAAGAGCTGGGTGCCAGCCAAGCATGCAAAGCGAGACATGAATCAGATGCAAGGTGTGCCGCACCTGGGGGAAGAGCTGGGTGCCTGCCGTGGCCCAGAAGGCCAGCGTGGCGGCCGACAGCGCCATGATGCCGTACGCAAACTTGCCCGCCACGCTGTCGGCCACCCGCTGGATGGGCGCGGTGCGCGCCTGCGCTCGTTCGACCACACGCCGGGGCGGAGCAGGGCAGAAACAGCCGTCGAGTGAGGCAGTGTTGTTGTTGATGATGTTGTTGCATGCCTTCAGCCAGGGCGGCTGTGTGGCTGCGCCAGAGGGCCTGGTGTACCCCAGACGTCAATGTGTAAGCAAATGGGCGAGCCGCAACACCAGGCTGCACGCGCCAGGCAGTCCTGATGTGCCCCGCACGCCAGGGTGCAAGCAAAGCGGGTCAGCCGCATGCCTAACAGCCCTCAGCCTGCGGACACGCACGCCATGGCCGTGCCCCGTCCTCTGCTCGCGCACCTGTGCCATCTCCACCAGGCGGACGATGTCGGCAATGACGGTCTGCTGCCCGCTGTGCTCTGCCCGGACCGTGACGGTGCCGTCGCAGTTGATGGTGCCCGCAGTCACCTTGTCACCTGTACATCGTACAGTCCACACGAGTGCGCAAGTGAAAGCACTGGCGTCGCCACCTCTCCTATTTATAGGCGCATCAGGTGCCCAACAGCTCACAGCCCACGGGCAACAAAGCCACGCGCGCAGGCAAGCGCCATCATTGCATGGCTGCAGGTCCTGCACGCATCTGGCCATCCTGTGTGACGACTGCAGCAACCCCTCTGTGGCCATGGAGCCTAATGCTGCAGCAGCAGCAGCAGCTGCTGCTGCTACTGCTGGCTCGCTGGCTGCTGGGTGCCTAGCGTGAAGCACACTAACTAGCCTGCCTTGGTCACACACCTGGCGCCTTGGTCACTGGCATGGGCTCCCCAGTGAGGGCGCTCTCGTCCACCGTGCTCCTCCCGCCCACCACCACCCCGTCCACAGGCAGGCGGTCGCCCGGCAGCACAGCCAGCAGCTCGCCGGGCGTGACGGCCTCCGCCGGCACCTCGCGCCACTCGCCGTTCTTGAGCGCCAGGCGCGCGCGCTGGGGCACCAGGTCCTGCATGGGGTGTGGGTGTGTGGACGCATGGTGGTGGCAGCCAGGAAGGGGGATGCTTGGGTGGCGTGGGGCGTGGGGGTGGACCCATGGTGAGCGAGAGCTGCTTGCATAAGTGGAACCACCGCAGGACATTGAGAGAGAGCTGCTTGCATAATCGGAACCACCACAGGACGTGCCAAGCCCAACATGCCGACCGGGGAACACACCGCGTTGGAGCGGTCAGTCGATGGTGGCAGGCAGCAAGGGGGATGTACATGTATGCTTGGGGCGTCGCGCAGTGTGCTCACACGTGAGCTTTGGGGGGGCGGAGACTGCAGTCGAGACTGACGTTTGGCCGGTGATGCGCACGGTCGCAATGCTATCCGCGCGCTTCATCCACCGCAAGACGAAGTAATGGAAAGGGAATGGAATGGAAAGGAGAGGGGAGGAGAGGAGTGGCGCACCTGCAGGGCAGCCATGTCTGCCGACGCCCTGAGCTTGGCACGCTCTTCCAGCGCACGGCCCAGCAGCACAAAGCCTGCGGGCGGGTCAAGCAGCGGGCACTCAAATGGCACGATCCATCGTCGACTTGCGCGTACGGCTGCTGTGAGGATGCGCCATGCAGCTCATGGCCAACTGCACGAGCATTGCAGATGCTACTAGCTTGTTAGCACAATGTTGGCGTGGGCAAAGCACCCACTCACCCAGTAGCATGGAGGGCTCCTCGAAGAAGGTCCTCCACCCCAGGTGCGGCAGCGCCGCCGCCACGCAGCTGACGCCAAAGGAGGCCGTCGCGCCCATCCCCACCAAGGTGTTCATGTCGGGGCGGCCCGCCAGCAGGGCAGACAGGCCGCTGGTGATGATCTCACGCCCAGGACCTGCATGTGAGCGAGGGGGGTGGCGGCACCGGCAACAGCGCTCTTCAGCTGTTGCAGGTCTCGTACCACGGCTAACAGACGGATGAACACAGCAAGAAGCACGCAAGGCGGCGAGGGCATAATCCTTGGGAACGAGGATTATGCTCTTCTTATGGGCTAGGCCAGCACCGAGCAGGCGACACCCGAACGAGGAATATGTTCTTCTGGTGGGCCAGGCCAGCACTGCAGGTGCCTCACCGAGCAGTGCAGCGGCCGACAGCGAGGCGTGCACGGGCAGGCTGTTGAGCGCCTTGAGCCAGGCGGGTGTGGAGGGCCCGAGCGCCGCAATCAGGTGGCTCATGCCGCACACGGCGGACAGCACCCAGGCGAGCACCAGGTTCGTAGTCACCTGCAGCATAACATACCACACACGCCACACACATGTGGCGTGCATCCTTTCGCTCTGCGCTGCCAGCGTGAGCTTGCACTGTGCACATCCAGTCAGCGCGCCATGCCTGGCATGACTACGAGCCACACGTCACCGTGCGCTGCTGCTGCAGCTGCAGCTGCTGCCACCTTTCCGCCAACTCCCTCCCTGGCTCCCTCCCTGGCGTGCTCCCTGGTCACCTCCTTGAGCCGTTGCTCCTTCGCTGCCCGCTTGGCTGCAGCAGCCACCGCTGATGATGAGCCGCCGCCGCCCCCCGCCCCGCCGCCCCCTGCGCCGCCCCTGCCGCCGCCGGGGGGCCGTGCTGAGCTTGTGAAGCCGGCCTTGGTCAGCACCTGGTGACGACGCGGCAACACCGGACATGCAGGGATGATGAGCACACACAGGTTGGCCAGACCATGGCCCCCGATGGGCCCACACAAGAGCACCCCCTCTGCCCTGCCACGCGCACACACTGCTGTTGACTGAGCAAGAGTGGTGGGTGAGAGAGAGAGACAGGGTGGTTGGCCCCACACCGCACTCCCAACCACAATGCACACTGCACCCATTGCCACACTGCACCCCACACTGCACCCCACACTGCATTCTGTGCGAGCGCCCCGTGGACGCACCTGTGCCAGCTTATCGCCCAGTGCTGCCAGCTCCGCCAGCGCAGAGCTGCCCTTGGGCACCACCACACGCACCAGCGCAGTCTCCGTGGCCAGGTTCACTGACGCCTGCACAGGCAACCACGTGCCGTGTCAGATGTCCTTGGGCACCACCTGAGCTGCGACGTTCCGCAGCTGAGGCTGGTCCCCCCAGCCTCGACAGCGTGCAGCGGCTGCATTTGCCGCACCTCGCTCACGCCCTCTTGCTGCTCCAGCAAGCGCTTGACGTGGCTCACGCAGCCCCCGCACTTCATGCCTGCGCCACGTCACCAGGAAGAGGTCAGTCGGTTCATGAGGTGGGCGCGTCCACAGTGGCACACCGAGCCTGCGCCCTCTGCACGCACATCACTGGCCTGCTCATGCCCACTGAGCAGCATCCCTGCAGAGCCCGTGCTGTGCGCACCTCCGACGTCGAGCAGAATGACTTCCTCGGTCGTGTCCGCCGAGGCGCCGGTCGGCGCTTGCGTGGCGCTGTCCGCCACCGCCACGTCCGCAAGTATGTTGCTGGTCTGCAGCCCGTTGTGAGGCAGGTTGTTGAAGAAGCCGCCATCGCCTCCAGCTCCCCAGCTGCTCCCTCCGCCGCCGTGCCCGCCGCCCCCGCTGCCGGACCCAGAGCTGCCGCCCACGGATCCACCGCCAAAAGCGCAGACGATCATGTCTGCTCCTCTGGGTCCCTTGGAAGCCAGTGCTGAGGACCAGTGGCTCTTGACCCAGTGGTTGAGCTTGGTGCCAGCTGCGCGCCTCGAGCTTGTGGGCAGCTGGTGCCACCAGGGCGCTGCCGGCGCTGCGCAGTGCTCCCTGCCCGACGTGCTGGCGCCATCGCCATCAGCTGCTCGCGGCACCAGGCGCTGCAGGTGGTCATGATGATGTTGCGATGGCGCCTTGCGGTGCCACTGCCGTGCGCGGGGGTTGTGGCGCACGAGCACGCTCTGTGGCTGTGCTGGTGCAGGCGCAGCAGCGGAGGCGCTCCCTCGCTGCCGCATCCTTTGAGTCTGATTTAGGATGTGAGAGCAAATCAACGCTGATGGCGCGCGGATCCCTGGCGAATGGACGCTCACGTCGCCATCGTCAGCATAGCTGGGGACTCCGAGGCTGTCCGAGGCCATGATTGCGCACGGGTGATTTTTGGGGGCTTGCATGTTGAGAAGGCAAAGGGGAGCAACAGCTGGATACCCAGCAGAGCGCTGGGTATCCAGGGACTGCCATGACACATGCGCCAGCGCGCCGGCAACCATGAGGTGCCTGCAGCGCAAGGCGCCTCCGTGGCGGCGCCCCCTGCCAAGCCTCTGCTGCAGGAGCTGCAGCATGGCCTAGCAGCGCAGCTGATCAGCAGCGCCATGGAGGCGCTCCCGCACGTCAGTCTCCTTCCCGCAGCAGCCCACGACGACCCGGCGGGCAAGGGCGCCAAGCAGCACGCACCGATCCTGCTGCTCTCCACCATCCGCAAGATCCGGTGGACGTGGGACATCGCTGCCATCTCCACAGGTGCGCACCGATCGGCAGTACCTGTGCATTCGTTCGTGCGGCTGGCGTGGCCCACGCATGTGCATCCCCCGGCACCTGCGCAGTGTATGTGGTCCAAGGCTTCACTGACCTGGTGGGCACGGCCATTCCCTACTTTCTCAAGGACGTGCTCAAGATGGACCCCGCCGAGGTGAAATTTGGCAAGGGGGGACGAGCACCTGCAAATTTTGCAAGCACCTTGTACGAGGGCTCTGTCAGCAGCAGCACGCCACCGGCGCTGCGCCCTTTTGCACCAAATGCCAGTACGTGCGTGTTTGGTGCGGTCTGCGTGGCTGCGCGCAGTCTGGCTATGCCTACACGCTCATCCAAGTGCCGTGGACTGTGACGCCTGCCTTTGGCCTTATGACGGACAACGTGCCCATCCTCGGCTACCGCCGCAAAGCCTATCTCCTGCTCATCGGCGTCGTGGGTGAGCTGCTGTTTCAGGGGGCCTTGTGCACCCAGCTTTCATGGCAGGCGTGCCCTGACGCCCTGACAAGTCATCGCCAGGCAGGCCACACCAAGCAAAGCTCAAGCCAGTGCACGTTGCTGGCCTGAGGCTGCGCTCGCAGGCACATGGTGTGTGTGTGTGTGTGTCCGAGTGACCATGCACTCGTGTGCTGCTCCCCGTGTGCACCGTGTGGCCGCAGGCGCCACATCATGGTTCCTCATGCCCTGGACCAAGCGCGCCGTCCCCTTCACAGCCCTGGCCTTCCTCACCCAGGCCTGCAGCGCCTGGTCCCAGGTGGTGGCTGACTCGGTGACGGTCAAGCTCTCTCAGCGCCAGGAGTTGGTGAGGGTTGCGGGTGCGTTAGGGAATGGTTGGGGATACCATGGAGAGGGTGTACGAGAGGGGCTTGCATGGCACGCCATGCCCATACAAGAACCGTGCAAACAACGAGCCACGAACGAGGAACACAGAACGGCAAACCAGAACAGGGCAATGCAAAGGCCCAAAAGGGTGTGGCGGTGGAGGTTAATGGGGTGGGGATACGGGCTTGATAGGATAGGATGGGGCTGCCATGAGCAAGGCACACTGTCCACACGAGCACTGCGCAAAGAGGTGGCAGCCTCTCTCCACTCCTGGGTCACCTGGGTCTCCTTTGCACGTGAAGCCCTTCAGCGCGTAATAACCTGGCACGCACCTGTTGTTGTTTCCACACGAGCGCAGGAGGTGGCCGCGTTCCTGTAATCGCTCTCCTGGGTCACCTACACCTAATGACGCCTTCAGCGCGTAATGACCTGGCACACACCTGTTGTTGTTTCCACACGAGCGCAGGAGGTGGCCGCGTTCCTGCAGTCGCTCTCCTGGGTCACCTACACCGTGGGCGCCATCATGGGCGGCGCCCTGGCGGGGCAGATGCTCGAAAAGGCGGGCCCGGGCGCATGCTTCACAGTCATGGCCGCGAGCACCGCGCTCCTGCCCGTGTGCGCCGCCATGCTGTCTGAGCGACGGCAGCAGCCACACCCACCTCGCAAGGCACGCCCTGCTGATGCCTCGGGTCACCCACCACCGCCAGCGTCATCATCATCTGCTGCTGCTCCTCGGAGGCAACAGCCGCCGCCGCTGCAGCAACTACCGCCTGGTGTGCAAGCTGCCGTTGCCGCGTCCTCCGCACCGGCGCCATCGCTGTCATCACCACCTCGTGTCGCTCCGAGTGCTGTGTCGTCGCCGGCCAGGGCAGGGCGGCAGCAGGAGCAGCAGCGGAGGAGCAGTGGGGGCGGGGCGGGGCTGGTTGCGGCGGCGCGCGCGGGGGAGGGGGCTGCTGCGCGGAAGCGGGACGGGCTGTGGCGGTTGTGGTGGGGCGCGGGGCTGGGTGGCACGGGGGCGGTGAGGACGAGGGCTGCTGGTGGGAAGGTAGGAGCGGGCGGGGCTGAAGACCAGGAGGAGGTGGAGGAGTCAATGGGACTGTTGGAGGGTGATGGCCAGGTGCTGCCAGTGGCTACTGGTGGGGAAGGGCGGGGCGGTGCTGGCGAAGGTGTGAATAGTCAGGCGGCAGGGAGCAGGCCGGGGCAAGGCGAGGAGCGAGATGGCAAGGAGAAGGAGGAGGAGGAGGAGGTGGCAAGCAGCGTCAGCGGGGTGGGCAACAAGAGCAGCAGCAGCAGCAGTGGTGGTGGTGGTGGTGGTGGCGGGGGGAGCGAGGTGGCGTCACTGGGGCGCGTGGGTCGGCTGTTGTGGGCGGCGCTGAGGCACCCGTACATTGGTGGCGCTGCGCTCTTCGTGTTCCTGTGGCAGGTGAGGGCTAGGGTTAGGGTTCAGGTTAGGGCTAGGGCGGCCATGGGGTAGGTGGGCTGCTGCCCACGCTTCCCCTCGCTGATGATCCCTGGGTTTCTTCCTGACCCAGCGGCAGACGCACTGCCTTGATATGCTAATGGCGCACACACACTCACAGGTCATGCTGCTGCTGTGCACGAGGCCTGCCAGCCCCGTACGCAAGAAGCCCTTGCTTCGAATGCCACGAATGGTCTTTGCTGCGCAGGGCACCCCGGCCCCCACACAGGCCATGTTCTACTACCAGACGAACTACCTCCACTTCACGCCAGCCTTCATGGAGTTCATGTACCTCTGCGGTGCGTGCTGCTGCTGTCGTCTCGTTGTCGCTTTGGGCTTTGTCGTCTCGTTGTTGCAGCCTTCAGCCGGGGGGCGGATGTTTGGGTTTGGGACGTGTACGCGACGCCCCACGTACGCTCACATGTCTCAAGGGCGTGCGAAGGCTGCTTTTGTCGTGCACAGCCCCGTAGCAGTCGTGCCCCGTAGCAGTCGTGCACAGCCGCCCCGGCTGAAGGCAACCGTAGCACTACAGCGCTTGGCCCATATACGCCTGCCCGCCACGCGTGTGCGTTCTCAGTACGTGCTTACTTCTCAGCACACGCTGCCTTGTTCGTTTGCTGCGTACGCCTCGTGCCCGCAGGCACCATGTCGGGCTTCCTAGGTGCGTGCGCGGTCTATGGCATGGTGCGGCCGGACGTAGCCGGACAAGTGCACAAGTGTCTGATGCTGGTTTGGGGGGCGACCCATACAGAACCCAATGACGAGGCCACCGGGAGCTCGCCAGAGGCGTGCTTTTTACCCATATGATCTTGCGCCCTGCACCAGCCTCGGCGGACGGGACACAGGCACCGCCTCACAACACGTGCTGCGGCTGCACCAGCCACAGGGCGCACGTGGGGACACAAGGCCAAATTTGCCCGCTCGACCCTGAACAGTCGCCCCGGCTGAAGGCATGCAACCAACAACAAACAACAACAACAAGGCATGCCCTCTCACACGCATATCGCTTCCCTTATTGCGGCACTCCGCCCTCGCTCGCTCCCAAACTGCGTGCAGGCGTGGTGATCTACAACGGCTGGCTGGTGAGCCGCCCGTTGCGCGCCTCGCTGCTTTGGTGCTCAGTGGCGGGCTGGCTGCTCAACGCCTCACAGCTGCTCTTGGTGTCAAGGCTCAACGTCAGGATGGGCCTCAGTGACGCGTTGTTCGCGCTGGGCGACTACTCCATGCTCTCAGTCATTGCAGAGGTGAGCTGTGTGTCCGTCTGCTACCCTCGTCATACATGCATATCTCAACAGGTGCAGATACTCACGCCCAAGGCAACCAAACAAACTGCAAACTTGCTTGTGTGCATCCTGGGTTCGCATGCTGCCCCCTCACTCGCACCCCTCCTGTGATCCCGTGCCCGCCCGCAGCTGATGCTTGCGCCGGTGCTTGCCATCGCCGCGCGGCTGTGTCCCGAGGGCATCGAGGCCACGCTGCTCGCCACCATGTACAGGTGCGTGCCACTTCTGGTACAGGTGCGTACCGCTGCTGGTCGTACCGCTTCTGGTACAGGTGCGTGACACTACATACAGGTGCGCGCCACTATGTATGCACAGGTGCTCGCCACCATGTACAGGT
>QAXK01003572.1:0-23381 GCA_004335735.1 Chlorella sp. KRBP | reverse complement strand
GCTTGAGGTTGGGGAAGCGCATGGTGATGAGCTTGCTCATGAGGCAGCTGGGCGTCAGCGTGTCGAGGTTCTGGTCCGCCGCCGCGCGCCAGTGCCGGCACACGCAGCGCAGCTGCTTGACCTCGGCGTCCACCAGCTTGCTGATGATGTGCTGCAGGATGCCCACCGTGAGGTGGCCCCAGTTCATGCCGCCGTGCGCCAGCGCCTCTTCCTCCTCCTGCTGCTGCCGCCGCTGCTCCGCGCTGCTGCTGCCGCCCGTGAAGAGCACCGCCGTGCTGTTGCTGGCCAGCAGCAGCGCAGGCAGCGAGCCGGGCCGGGGCGCCGCCAGCAGCGGCAGCTCAGAGTCGCTGCTGCTGATGGCGGTGGCGGGCGCACTGCCGTCGTGCGTGCCGCTGCTCCGCGTGGTGCTGCCGCTGCCCGCAGCCGGCAGCGTGGCGAGCAGGTGGTGATCACCAGATGTGAAGATGATGGTGGTGGTGGTGGTGGTGGTGGGCGAGGCCGGCCGGGTGGTGCTGGAAGAAGCAGCTGCCGCTGCCGAGCTGGACGCCGCATGGGCTTCCCGGAGCTGCAGCTGCTGCATGGGCTGCCGCAAGGCGTCTACCTGCTGCTGCGCCCCGACGGTGCTGAAGGATGCCATGGAGCGGCTGGCCAGCATGCTGTCCAGGCTCACGTGTGAGGCGCCGCCTGGCGCGGGTGGGGGCGGGCCGTAGCGATGCCCGCCCTTGCGGCCTTGACGCCGCTCTCCATGCGCCACTGGCGCCGCCGCTGCCGCTGATGTGCTTGGTCCTGCGGCTGCTGTTGTGGCTGCCCCAGGCGTGCCCCCCGGGCCCCCGCCGCCCCCACCGCCGTGATGGTGCTGCGGATGTTGTTGCTGCTGCTGCTGCGCCTGCAGCGGCTGCTGGGACGGCTGTAACTGGTGCACGCGTGGCGCGCTGTGGATGCGGTGGTGCTGCGGCTGGTAGCGCGGGTGGTGGTGGTGATGGTGGGGCGGTGCAGGCGGCACCTGCGGCTGCTGCTGCGGCTGCTGCTGCCCCGTCCCCCCTGCTGCTGCCGCCGCCGCACCTCCTCCTGATGCTGAGGACGTGCCTGCCTGTCCGCTGCTGTACCGGGAGTGTGGCCCGCCGCCGTAGCTGCTGCCACCCCCGCTGCTGTACTGCCGGTAGTGGTGGGCAGGGCGGCCCATGCCCGCCGCTCCCCCGTCCGTGCCTGCGTGTTTCCTGCTGCTGGGCCCAGCAGGTGGCAGCAAGGCCGGCGCGGGCAAGCTCAGGCTCCCTGCCCCGTTGGGCACGACGGAGGAGGAAGAGGCAGCCGTGCTGGGTTGTGTACACGAGGCGGCGGACACGTGGGCGTAGAAGACGGGGTCTCCAGTGGGCACCATGATGCAGGGCACTGCCGCATACATGGTGTATGCGCTGCCCTGCCCCATGCCTGCGCCAGGACCGCCGCTGGCGGGCACCGCGCACGTCATGGCGGTATGGTGGTGGTGGTGGTGAGGGTGGGTTGAGCACCCCGGCCACCCCGGCGCCGGCGCCGCCACCACAGCATGCTGGTGCTGCTGCGCGCTGCTGTACGCCTGCTGCTGGTGGTTGTGGAAGGATGGCGCGGAGTAGGAGTGGCTGTGGTGGTGCGGGTGGGCGCCGCCGCCCGTTGCCGCCGCCGCCGCCGCGCTGTGGCCGCCCGGTCCCAGCTGAAGGGCTGGTGGGAAGGGGCCCCATGAGCTGGCCGCTGCTGGTGCACCCATCTGCGTAGCTGGGCTGGGCGCTCTCACTGGCGCGAGCCCGCCCGCCAGCTGCGCAGGGGCATTGTTGTTGCGGGGCTTCAGGAAGGCCGAGGAGGCGTGGGAGGAGGCGCGCGGCACGAATGGCGGGGCCGCCGCTGCTGCTGCCGCCGAGGACGAGGCCGCGCTGGCCTCTCGTGCGCCTGGGCGCTCGTTGTTGGCAGTGGCTGGCGCCGCAGGTGCGGTCGAGCTCTGGTTCGCTGAGGAGGAAGAGGCCGAGGATTGGGGCCGCAAACTTGTCGCCGCTGCTGAGCAGCAGCGACCTGCCGCGGCTGGTGTCGAGTGCTGCTGCTCAGCAGGAGGCGCTCCTCCGCTCTGACGCATCAGCCGAGTCTTGGGCCCCTGCGCCGCAACCAAGGCGCAGCAACGCGCGGCAATTTCACCGCGCCATTCCCCAGCCGCATGGCCTCGTGCGTCCTGCGCTTGCACCCGGCTCGCCGATTTGAAGTGCTGTGGGCTGTCGCCCCCTGGAAGAGACGCGAACGCGCTGCTCGGCCCCCGCTGACGCTGCCATCACGGCTGCTTGCTGCAATGTGGGCGTGCTGTGTGGGGCGCTGCGTCCCTTCGGCGTCCTGCTCTGACCTTGTCCCACTCTGTGCACTAACTCCCCGAGGACGCGCAGCCCCCTGCAGGTCGCGCTCCCACTGGCTGCGGCTGCACACTGCACTGCCCGCGTGCAGCAAAGTTCGCCTCCCGCTGCCCTGCGCTGCCGATGGCACGGTGTTGAATGCTCGCTGCCGATACACACGAGTGCCGCCCCGCACGCCCAGGGCGCCTGGCGACTGCGTGCTGGCGTGTAGACCTGAGGTTGGGCACCTGCCGCTGCTGCCGCTGCTCCTGCCCCTCGCTCCTGGGCCTCCTGCGCCTCTCCTCCATATACTCACCCCACAAGCTGGGGCCCGCCGCGCGCTCTGCTGCGTCAAGTGTTGCTCGTAGTTGTCCTGGTCAGTGTGCTGCTGCTGCGGTCGACTGCAGGCGCCAGGCTCCCGGGGCTCCCTGCTCGCAGCAACTTGAAAGAGGCTCGCTCGCTGTCGAAGCAACGAGGCGTCCAGGTGCTAGCGCTTCACGCGTACATGGAGCCGGCGCATGCTGCCTGCTGCGTCTTGCCTGCTCGCGCTCGCTCGCGCGCCGCTGTGCACGACAGAGGTCTAGAGGACCCCATGCACCACATCTCCACAGGAGCATGGCAGCGCGGCGAGCGAGTGCGACCCCTTGCGAAGCGATGAAAGGCATTGTAGTGCTACTGTGCGGCCTTTCTGGCCATTTCGAGGACCCGCCCGCCGGCGCGCGAGGCGGGCCCCGCACAAGGCGCAGAACGCGCCTCAGCCTACCTATCGCGCACGCCCATCATCAGGATGCCCAGCTTCTCCTCCGTATTGTCTGAGGCCAGGCTACTGCGGGCTGCAATCACATCCCGCCTCCGCACTGCAGGTGCCGCGCGCTTGCACAATCGGTGTAGATACTCTCGCACAGGGTGAGCAGACCTCACGTCAATCACGCCACGTCAGGAAGTACTTCCAATGTACCATCCCCCCGCCTACGACTCGCCGCCCGCGATGCGCTGCACCAGCTCCCGCACCAGCACTGGGTACAGCAGGCCTCGGTACGCCTCCTCCAGCGCCCCGCAGGCCATGGCGCGCGCCGACCTCAGCTGCTGCAGCGCTTGCCGGCACAGCTCCAAATCCCCGCTGCCCACCGCAGCGCTCTCCTGCCCTGACTGCCGCCCCTCTCCCTCTTCCTGCTGCTGCCGCTCCTCACCACCACCATGACCGGCAGTCGCATCACCCTGCTGGGGAGGAGCCTCCACTCCCTCAGGCAGCTGCCCGGGGGGCGCGGCGCCTGTGGCAGGTGCAGCAAGCGGCGTAGACCCTGCTGCCGCCTGGTCCAGCGTGGCCTGCAGCGCGGCGGCGTAGAGCTGCTCCACCGTCTCCACGTCGCGCACCATGAGCCGGGCCTGGTGCTGCAGCAGCCGCGCCTGGGACAGAGCCTGCTCAGGCCACGCGATGCTGCTGCCCACGGGGATGTCCGCGGTCCTGCACAAGCGGCAAAAGCATCAGCACACGCGGCACAAAAAGTCACCATTCTTGTGCACAAAGGGTGGGGTGTGGAACGCGCACGGCTCTCAAGGCCGTACACGCGCAGGTGCCAGATCACATCTGACTCGAGCAAACATCACGCACAGCGCCACGTCTCTCCCAGGTGTCTACCACGTGCTCACGCAAACGCTTCATCACGCACCTGGCGGGCGCGGCCAGGTTGACGCCATGGTCCAGCAGCAGCTGCAGCTGCGCCGTCGCCAGCTCCGCCAGCCGCTTGAGCATGTGCCCGCGCACTTGCAGCAGCGCCGCGCCGAGCAACGACTCCTCTTCCCCGCCCACCGCCCTACTCTCCCCGCCAACAGCAACGCTGCTCGCGCCACCCTCCCTGCCCGCCTTGCCCTCAGCAGCAGCCTCCTCCGTCCGGCCCTCCTCCTCGGATCCAGCGACGGCAGCATCAGCGTCGCCGGCGCTCACACCCGCACCCGCGCCCGCGCCCGCACCCTCACCACCGCTGCCCTGTCGCTGCTGCTGCTGCTGCTGCACCTCGAGCGCGGCCGCCAGCAGCAGCTGCCTGAAGCCCTGCGCCCGCGTGGCGCTGTCCTGGCACAGAAAGCCCACCGGCTCGTAGCGCTGCTCCAGCTGATCCTGCGCCGCCCTGGCCGGCTCGTCCTGCTCCAGCCACGCAGCGTCGTCGCCGTCATTGCCGGGCGCTGCTGTAGAGCCTTGGTCCTTGGTGGCGAGTGAGCTTGTGGGCGGGAGCAACGAGGTGCTGAAGAGCGGGCCCAGGAGCGCCGTCGTGCGGTCCAACTCTGCCTGCTGACTGTCTGCGACCATGCACGCAAGACACGGCCACAAGAGTCCGAGCTCTTACGTTCAGCAGCCAGCACCTACACTGCAATGCAGGTGCCGTGGAAGCCGTGGTGGCGACGGAGCGCATGCACTCGTGAGTGGAGGCTAAGAACCGCACCTTCCAAGCGCGTGCGGGCCTTGTTGGCGATGCGCGCGCACTCGTTGGCCAGGTTCTCCAGGTCCTCGGCCAGCTGCTGGCCACCTGCAAGCAGGGCACATGCCGGCCAGAATGCAAGCAGGCTTTTGTTGCGTGACCTGCGGATGAGCGATGGGTATCCCTACAGCCATTCGATTTACCATTTCTGGCAAGCGGGCGCAGGAGTTGCTTGCCAGCGAGGGCCACCACCACCCACGGAAAGATAGCAAGAGAGCGGGAGCCACCTGCCCTCTCACCGTACAGGTAGAAGAGCTCCTCAAAGGTGCGGGGAGCGCCAATCCGCGCCGCCGCCCCCACAGAGCCGTCCGCTCCGTCGCCGTGCCCCCGTCCCATCGCCTGCGCCTCTGCCGCCGCGCGGTGCTGGCCCGTCACCTCCTCCAGGAGGCCTAGCGCTGTGCGGCCCACCGTCTGCGCGCGGGGCGAACGAATGTTATGCAGCACCGGCAAGTTGGTCAGCGCACAAGCGTTCCTAACCACCACGGCAAACCAACGACACCAAGGTCATACATACGCCACAGCGACTACTCTTCACCCTCGGCGCACCTCCAGCCCCGCCTCCAGGCGCGTGGAGAGCGCCGCCACGCCACGCACGCCGCTCGCCGCCGCGCTCTGCAGCTGCTGCACGTCCTGCGTCACGCCGGCGCCGCTGACAAGGTCCTTGGCGATGCCCAGCGTGGCCGCCTCCACCTGCACAGTGGGACGCACAGCAGACGCACCGGCGTGTCATTGGTCGGCCTTTGATACGTCCGCAAAGGCATCGTTGGAGCGCATGCAAGCGCGCCCGCAGGCATGTTCTGGGCCGCACACACGCGCTGTGGCAGGCAGGCGCAGGGAACAGAACGTTGCCCGGAAGGAGGATGTGGCAGGCGTCATGGGGCAAGCGATGAAGCCGCGCGCACCTTGCTGACCAGGGTGACGGTGTTGCGCGCCACCCCGCTGAGGCCGCCCCACAGGTTGCTGAGCGCCTGCACGGCGCCTGTGGCGAGCTGCTCCATGCGCTGGTCAACCTCCTGCACACGCACACAGCGAGCAGGCAGGCAGGCTGTCAGCGCACACACACCGCCCTGGTTGCACACCAGTCCCATGTGCAAGGAGAAGCCATGCTCACATCCGCTGTGCACCCGTGTTCAATTGGACAAGCAGCCAGCAGCACAAGGTTGAGAGAGCAGGCGCCCACTCACGTCAAGGTCCGACTGCCCAGTAGCTTCCCCAGACTCGTCACCGCCCTCCTCGCCGTCCACACGGCTGCCCCTGTCCGCCTCAGGCTGCACCTGCGGTGGCCGGCTCACAACCGCATCCTCCCCAGCCACCGTCCCCTCCTCTCCTCGTGCCGCCCCGCCCTCCCGCCCTCCCACCGCTGCAGGCCCTGGCGCCGGCGGCAGCATGCCCTCCTCTCCCGATACTGCCGGTGCAGAGGCCTGCTGCCCTGCTTCCGCCCCTAGCACACCACCGCCAACGTGCTGCTGCGCCTCATCCGGCTCCTCAGCGTGTGGAGCTAGGGCGGGCTGCAGTGGTGGCGGGCTGGGCGCGGAGCGGGCTGCGCCTTGCAGCTGCGCTTTCTGCTGTTGTTGCTGTAGAAGCCCCTGCTGTTCCTCCTCAGAGTCGTCCTCCCGCACTTCTGCCAGGGCCTGGTGGAGGCTGCCCGTGAGCTCACGCACGTCCCGCACGGCACCTGCGCGGAACGAGCAAACGCCATGTTCATAGCCCGCTGTTTAGCATGTGGCGCAGATGAGGATAGATCTGCAATGCTGGGTGGTGGTGGCAGCAGCAGGTCAGGCGTGTGGGAGGAGGCAAGGTGGCGAGGCGGCCGCACCTGCTGCAACGGCACGCAGCGTGCCTCCCAGCGCGTTGAGGCCCCAGCCTGTGCCCCAGCCGCCCCACGCAGCCGCACCGCCGCCGCCGCTGCCCCCCCGCTCCTGCTCTTGCTCCTCCTGTGGCGTGGGGTTAGCCGCAGCTGTCGCGCCGGCGGGCTGCAGATCCCGTTGCACTATTGGCGGCTCCACCGCCTCTATCTCTTGGCTTGAGGCAGGCGGCTGTAGCTCCTCAGGAGCTGTGTCCTGTGGCTCTACTTGCTGGGCAGGTGCGTGCAGGGCGAGCTCGTCCGCCTCTACCGCCTCATCCCACGCAGCCGGCACCTCGTCAGGGGTAGTGTGAGATGCAGGCTCTGCCGCTGCAGATGCCTCCACCTGCTGCACGCTCTCCTCCTCAGCAGCGAGCGCTGCTTCCAAAGGTGGCACCTGCTCTGGTTCGAGCGGTGCCGATGGAGGCGCGGAATCGTCCCATTGGCTACGCTCAGCACCCTGCTGCACCGGCACCGCCTCCACGGACGCGCTCGCGGGCTGTATGTCGGGCTGCTCGTCCACCTGCACGCTGGCGCCCTGCGGAGGAGGAGGTGCGTCCGCCGACTTGGGCGAGCCCGTGGAGCGCCCTGCGGATGGAGACGCGCCCCCGCCCTCCTCGCTCGCGGACTGCACGGCGTCCGCAGCGCTGCTTGGTGCCGCCCAGTCGGGGTCGGCCCAAAGTTCGTCCACCTCGTCCGCTGCTGCAGGCGCGCTGCCACTGGCGGCGGCGTTGAGGTCGGCCCACTCGTCGTCCTCCTCCTCCACATCGAAAGGATTGGCCTCCTCCGCTGGCTCCTTGCTGGCCATCCTGTAGAGGGAACCCTTGTTGCTGCAGCTGCTCGCACACAAGAGCGCCTGCAGAGCTGCGGTGTCCTAGTGGGTGCTGCTGCCCGTGGTGTGCTCCTGCTCTGCCTGGATTCGTGACGCGCTGCGGTCGAGGGCGAGGGCGCGCATGCGCCAACGTAAACCGGCGAACTTCCACAGGCGGCCATCAGGAGGAGCCATCACCCATTGCACAGATGTTCCTCCTGTCCTCACTCTTTACCTCCGGGAGCGACGGCGGTTGTTCGGGCAGGCCAGCCCAAGATTGCATCGTCCCAGGCATCGGCGCCGCCACGCCCGGCCGGCCGGCCTTGGGACCAGAAAAAGAAACATGGAGGACCAGCCCCGCCGGGAATGCGGTGCGCCACCACGCCACCACGCAGCAGCGCACGGCAGCACCCACCACTGAAGCACTTGCACTCACTCGCCGTGACGCCATGCGCTTGCACCTTGACGCAGCGGGCTGCGGCGCCACTGCCGGGCTGCTGCGCTGCTCCCGGTGCCGGCGCGAGTTCTTCTGCTCCCAGGCCTGCCAGCGCCAGTACTGGCCCGTGCACAGGAGCGAGTGCCGCGCCAACGACTTTGCCAGCGCCATCGAGTCCAAGGAGCCACGCTTTGCGGCGTGGATGCGCAGCCATGGCAAGCAGGCCGTGCTCAAGGTGCTGCCATCTGACAGCAGCACATCGGTAGCTGCTGTGGGCGGGTGCAACAGTTTGGCCTGCCTGGGAACGACTGCGCGCTCCATGCATCGTGTGAGTTGCTGCACGTGCTTCTCCCCAGGACGAGGAGGTGGACAGGCTGGAGCGGGCGAGCCGCGCCGTGTGCGCGCTGCCCAGCCGACACGAGGTGCTGGACTCCATGTACGGGCGCGCCGACCCACGCCCCGCACGTGAGCACCGGTGAAGCTTCAAAGCTAGCCAGCGAGCCATGCTCCGAGCACGTGCCCTCACTCCACCATGGCCATGCCTCACGTTTGCGTCACGGTGCTGCAGCGCCCAGCTACAGCCCCGAGGAGCTGGTGGCCATGGCCATCAAGGACCAGCAAGAGGCTGTCGAGGTGCGCATAGCCTCCTGCTGCAAGCTCTCCACACCTTTCAGTGCTTTCGCACCAGAATAGACGTTCGTGAAGAGCGAGGGAGTGTGCTGCTGCTGCCGCAGGCGCTGTGCCTGACGCCCCAGGACCGTGCCTGGCAAGCGCTGCCGCACCTGCCTGCTGGCCTCGGCATGGACTGCGGTGCCTACCGGTGGCACCAGGGCCTGTCCCACGTGTATGTGGAGCTGCGGCTGCCTGCGGACTGCGCACCAAGCCAGGTGTGGGGCGGACACGAGTATTGCTGGGATAGGGCCGTGCTCGGGGCAGATACACCAGCAGCACGTCCAATCCAGCCCACGGCAGCTCCCAGCTCAGAGTACGACCGTAGACGTGCGCTGCCTGCTTCGTGGTTGCCGGCAGGTGAGGGTGCAGCTGGAGCCACGGCGGCTGGTGGTGACGCAAGCACCCCAGGGCAGGGCGGGGCGCACAGCTGGAGACGGCCAAGGGCTGGTCCTGCTTGGCAGCACGCTGCACCGGGAGGTGGAGCCCTCTGGCTGCTTCTGGCTCATTGACGGTGCGCCGCTGCAGCACTCGCGCCTGCGTGCACGCCACGTGCTGGGTGGACGACCCTCCGTCTGCACAAATCCTGCCGGGGCCGGGGACGTGACGCTGCATACTGCCGTGCAGGTGATGACGGCATCCTGCACGTGAGGCTGCTCAAGCGCAGCCGCCCCGGACGGTACCTCCTGGCCCAAGACGAGCGGCCGCCACCGCTGCCAGTTGGGCAGGGCTCGGCACGTGACAGCAGCACCAACCATCAGGCTGGTGCCGGCGGGGAGGTTGGTGCCGGGGTGGCCACGGTGCTCCGCCCAGCAACCGCCGCCGACACGTTTTGGCGGGCGCTGGTTGAGGAGGCGGACGGCAGCTGCTGGCTGAAGGGCGCGCACCCTCCCGCCTGCTACTACGCTCTCGAGGACACGCAGCACGAGCTGCTGGAGGCGTGATGGGGTGAGGGTCAACCTGTGCCGCACACATGCTGTACTTTAGATCCGGGAAGACGAGCACGAAAATGCGAGGAGTTTTTGCGGGCGACTGGTAGCCGGTAGTACTGCAGACACAGCAGCCAGCTGCAGCGCGTGCTGCAGTCCCACCAGCGCCCTCCATTCGTGCTCCATTCGTGCTCCATCCGCGGCACTCGGCACGACGAGGCCGATGAGCGAATGAGAGCGATAGCGGAGGCAGTGCATAGCCCATCAGCAATTGCGTGAGCCCGCGGGCGCAAGCGGACGAGGAAGAGAGGCCAACCGTCGGATCCGCTCCCTCATCAGCGCAAAGCCATGCCTTCGCTCGCGGACCGCATGTTTGCGGCTACCAAGGTGCTGTCAAAGACTGCGGGCGCCAAGAGCAGCAAGGCGAGCCGTCCGAGCGCACGCCATGTAATGTCCGTAAGTCGCATGCAGCGCTGGGGGTCACACAGCGCGCAGATGCATGCAGAACAGCAACACAGTCGCTAGCAGCTACTCCTGCATGGCAATGAGCACGTTCACGCGCCCTGTCGCTGTCCTGCCGTGTTCCCCTGCCCGCCCAGAGCTTCACCACTGGGCTCTTCAGCCTGGACATCTACGCCTTCCAGCCCACGCTGATGACGGCTCAATTCTCGACCTGGCTGTCCCTGCTGGTCACGCTCATGGTCGGCGCTCTATTCGGCTTCGCAGTCGGTGCGTGCACTCCATCGTCGCCACTCCTGCACAGCGACCCCCACAAGCAAAGGTGGCACTCATGCACACGCACACACACGCGCACCCACCCGCAGTGTACACGCTCTTTTTGTGGGCGTCCCTCGACTACTCCATCAGCCAGGGCGAGGTGGCGCACGACCTGGCCGCCACCCTCCTGGCGCCCATTGCCGGCGACGCGCCCCAGGCCATGACCCTGCCCCAGGCGGGCGTCATGCTCATGTTTGACGACGGCAGCACGGCGGCGCCCGACAGCAGCGGCGCCGTGCGCTTCACCTGGGCGCAGAACGTGCTGTGTAGGGGCGGCTCCGCGCAGAAGCGGGCGGATCCTCTGCCGGGGTACGCCTGCCCCTTCTACTCGGCGGAGGACGGGTACCTGCGCACAAACGCCACGTGGTGAGTGCGCTGGTCTTGACAAGTGCTGCTGAGGCTTTTGTGAGGGATGTGCAGGCTGGCAGGTTGGATATCAGGGGGCCAAGGTGCGTGTGTGCATATGTGCAGGCTGGCTTTGTTGCTGCTAAACACGAATGGAACCGGCCACAGCAAGGTGGTGTGAGTAAAGCACTCACCTCATCGAACCGACGTGTGCGCAGGTGTGCGGACTGGGACAAGGCAGCCACGCAGCTTCCCTCGCTCAACAACACGGCCAGGGACTGGTGCAACACCACAGGGGGCGCCGGTAAATACGACATCCCGCGCGTGGCAGGCACTTTTTACTCCTCTGAGTACGCGTGAGTGCCGTTGTTGCCAGCAGCAGCAGCAGAAGAAGCAGAAGCACCACAGCACGTGGCGGACATTCATTGTCTCAGACATTCATAGCACTGGTGAAGGTTCACGCGGTGTTTGTTCGGGCTCGTAGGTACGTCACGGCGACGGCGTCCGTCAACGCCTCGCTGCTCAAGAACGCCACCTTTGCCTCAAACCTCTACGGAGGTGCGTGCTTCTTGCACCTGGAGAGGAGCACCTGCCAAGGACGTCTGCCAGTACAAGCATTCTTGTGCGGAATGCTAGTGGTAGTGGCCTGCCAGGCATCACCCCATGCTGCCTGCAGGCAGCGTGCAGATCTACCTACGGTACGCCTACACTGGCACCAGCAGCCTGGCGCGCGGCAACTGGCCCGACGGGCAGCAGGTGGTGTGGTCCAGGCGCGTGGGCCTGCTCGCCAACGCATCCATGGTGAGCCTTGCGGTGCCTGGCGATCATTGTGCCTGGCAGACGCAGCCTGCATGCGGCATGCGGATGAATATGTTGTCTGGGTGGCCGAGCACGCGTCACCTTTGGCCACCTGCACGTTGCGGATTGGCAAGTCAGGCGCAAGGCTGAGTGACATCAACCCAACGTGCGGTTTGGATGCATGCATGCGTGTGCGTGAGTGCAGAAGTGGGAGATCTCGCTGCGTGTACGCCAGGTTGGCGCCGCCAGCTTCTTCTGGGACATCCCCTCGCTGCAGCTGTCGGCGCTCGACTACTCGGTGCAGTTCTCCGAGGTCAGCATCGCCAGCGTGACACCGGGCAAGGATGGATACCAAGAGGTCGCAAAGGTACGTGCCTCGTGCCGCTGCTTGCAGGCACGTCTGCCTAGTGCCTGCAAGCAGGCCAGTGTTTGGTGTGTAGGGTCCATGAGCACGTGCACTAGTGGTCTCCCTGCCCTGCCCCCATGTGGATACAAGTATGTTGCACCACGGTCACGGTGGTGCCTGCAGGTGTTCCTCAAGCTGGACGACCGCGACATGGAGGTCAACATGACTCCCTTTGCGACCTTGACCAGCCTGTTCAGGTGCGCGGCCGAGGCAATGCTCCTGATGCGCCAGCCAATCATTGAATGGCAGAGGCACAGCCATCCTCGAGTTGCGCGGCCACATCGCCACACCGCCCCTGCCCTTTGCCCCTTGCTGGCCGCAGTGACTGGGGAGGTTTCCTGTCCATCCTCATGGCCTTTGGTGCGCCCGCCATCCTATACAACCAAGGGGTCTTCAGGTGCGTGCGGCCAACACAGCTGTGTTGGCCAGCGTTTGGCGGCGCGCTGGTGGGCACAGTCCGCCAGCTGCCTGTTAGTCATGGCCGCACCACATGCCGGGTCACTCCCAAGGCTGCACAAGGCGGCGCCGCGCCCACCCGATCAGATGAGCTGCATATGCTGCTGCTGCTCATGGCTGCCCACAGGTCCACGGTCGAGCGCTTGATGGCCCGGGGCGACATCACCTTTGACGAGGACATCCGCAAGCAGAGGTCACAGGTGCTTGCCATGCGTCCATCCATGGAGCAGTGTCAGTGTGTGTAGCTTGCAAACTGGGTGGCAGGCCGCATCAACCAAGGCAGGACGGGTCAGCAGCAGTGCCAGTGTGCTGTCTGTGCGCGTTGTGCTTGCCAAGCTCGCTCTAGACATCTGGTACAGCCATCTGAAGTGGCATGCAGGTGCCACACAATGCTTGCGCATGTGCTTGGTGCCACGCCACCTGCAGGCCATCTCCACGTCGTACGCCGTGGGCCTCCAGGCCAAGGAGTCCCAGGCACGCTACGGCAGCATGGTCCGCCTGGCGCAAGCGTACGACCAGGCAGGCGGCGACGCGCTGGCAGACGGCTCGCTGCGCTTCGACCCGCCCGACTACACCATTCCAGCCGGGGACGGCGGCGGCAGCATCGGCAGCGCCAGTGGTCTGCCTCCCCGGCCACCTGGCAGCATCAGGTCCCGCACCAGGCGAGGATCCATCCTGGGGCCCAAGAGCAACAACAAGGTCATGCCGGCTTACGCCGCACCGTCGCCGGAGCCTGGCGTGTCTGCTGCTAGTGCTGGGGGTGGGGGGGATAGCGCCAGGGGAGGTGCGGCTGTGGAGGCGGGAGCCCAGGAGTCACCTGCTGGCATGCCGACCAGCCCCTTGACAGTCAACCAGGTGGCGAGCAGCCAGGACGCTCAGACGGCAGGCGGTTTGTGGGTCAGCGCAGCAGCTGGTGCTGGCGAGGAAAGCGCAGGCGGTGGTGACGGGCGCGGCAGATCACGGGCGACCGCGAGGCTAGCAGCCGCCTTGCCAGCTGTGCTGGAGCAGGCCGATGCTCAGGCAGGCGAGGGCGACTCGTCGGATGCGGTCGCGCCAGTACGTGATCTGCAGCAGGCGTGGCACCAGCCGAGTGCCGGTGCGCCACAGGGCATTGCGGCGCTGAAAGGCAGCCCGCAGCCCGTGGCCGAGTCTGGCGACCCAGCTGAGGTGGATCGCCCCTCGGTCTTCAGCTCGATGGCAGCGCAGCAGCGCCTCCTGTCGAGCTCTCCGGACCCTCGCGCCGCCACCCCAGCGGAAGGCGAGGCCGCGCCGCCGCCGCCGCCGCCGCCACCGCCGCCTGTGAGAGCGCACACGACGCCGCATTCGGGCTCCGTGGTGAAGTTCGACGAACCTCAGGACTTGACCTCGGGGTTCGCGCGCCAGGCGTCTCAGGGCGACGAGGGGAGCGACGACTCGTTCTACGAGGCCCCGCAGGCGGCAGCGCGGTCGTCGATCCTGGTCAAGTACCACAAGGACATCTTCGAGGACAGCGACGAAGATGAGAATGACTTCGACGATGTCGTCAGGCACTGCACTTCGGAGTGCCACGCGCTGTTCCATCTGAGACAGGTGCGACTCCTGCGCCACTTGCGGCAACTGTGCTCCCAGGTGGGCTCTGTGCTCCAACGTGCCGTTCATGGGTTGACCCCTGAAGCAGAGTTGCTACTGCTGCTGCTACTGCTATTGCAGGTGGTCAAGCTGGTGCAGGCTGAGCGGTACTTCTTGACGTGCGGGAGTGAGAGCTACACGCTCCAGGCCCGCCTGTCCTCCAACTCCAAGCGGCAGCAAGCCGAGGAGCAGAAGAGAAAGGCTGAGGCTGGACAGCAGCCACAGGGCGTTCCCAAGGGCGACGGTTCGCCGGCGTCTGGTGGATCGAACTGAAAAGGACCATGGGCACGGGAAGCAACAGGCATGGGAAACAACAGGCATGGGAAACAAGGCTTAGCCTATATTGCACGGTGTGCGGTCTATATGCACACTCTCACATCAACGCTCTCAGCACGCTCAGCAGGCGTATGAAATTGGAAATTTCTGTCTGTCGCGAATTTCTACACAACTGAGACTTGCTGCAGCGATGGAGCGGCTGCTTGGCGCGAAAGGCCCGGCAGCGCCCAAGCTGACGGTGCCGAAGCTCGCAGGCGCCAGCAAGTCGAACTCCACCGCGCTCTCGCGACCCGGGCCCTTGCAGCCCACACCCAACGGTGCACAGGCGCCACAGGACAAGCATGCGCAGGCAGCTGCCAGTAAATCGGGCCCCAGCGCTGCCAATGGCTGCAGTGGCAATGGCGGCGAGGCACCCCAGCCGCCAGCGCCGGCGGGTGTCAAGCACGATGGTCAGGAGAACCAGCGTGCACTTGCACCCGCACCCGCACCGCCAGCCGCCCGCGCAGAGCCTATGTTTCAAGATGGCAGGCAGGTCACGGCGTTGCTGCAGGTGAGCACGCACGCGAACGACAGCAACGTACACCCGCTCACCTCTCTGGCATCAACAGCATGCTGAGGACGCACCTGCACCTGCCAATGCACGCGTGCAGGCGCTCACGCAAGGCATGAGCATGCTCGCGAGCGACGAGGACGACGAGGACGGGAGCAGCAAGCGGCACGGCAAGCGCCGCGGCAAGGGCAACATCAGCAAGCGCGGCGCCAACGCAGCATGGCACAAGGGTGCAGGCCAGCAGCATGGCACCAAGGGCGGCACCAAGGCGGGGGCGGGCGGTGCGCCAGGTGGCGGCCAGGAGGAGACGCTGCAGCAGCGGCTGCGAGGCAGCTGGAAGGGTCTCACCTACATGGAGCGGCTGGGTGTGGTGGTGAATGAGAACGGGCAAGCAGGGGAGAATGGGGAAGAGGAGCGGCCTGGGTACCAACCGTTTGATTTCGGCAAGCTGCTGGCTGCCCCACCACAGGCCCCACAGGAGGAGGAGGAGGACGACGAGCAGCAGCAGCTAAGCGATCCGTCGTCGCCCTCGGACAGCGAAGGTGGGTGCGCCGGGTGATAAGACGCTGTTGCTGCTGCCAGCAGGAACGTACCTTCCTCGCTGCTGATCCGTGCTGCCTTGGTCACAGCGGCTGGGCCGCCCCGTTTGGAAGCGCATACTCACACACCCCAATAGAGGCCAGCAAGGCACCCCACCTACCCACCCACCACCCCGCAGGTGGCCCCTCACTTCCGCCCAAGGCCAGCTCCGTGCACCGACCACCCCTCAAGCAGCAGCTCGCAGCAGCGCTCCAACCCGCCACTGCCGCCACTAGCAAGCGGCAGCCCCCGGCATCCACTCAGCAGCGTAAGGCCACTGCGACCGCTGCCGCTACCGCCGCTGCGAACATGACAGGCAAGCGCAACGGCACGGCACCGGCAACAGCTGGAGGCACTGCCGCCCCAGGCGCCGACAAGCCCACCCTCACTGGCCCATCCCGCAAGCGCGCGCCCTCCCCCGCCCCCCAACAACCGGCAGCCACACCCGCGCACGGCGCTGCGCCTGCGTGGGGCCAGCCCTCGCATGCAAAGCCACCTCCGCTGAGCAGCCAACGTAACGCAACGGCCCGCGCTGGCGGGGCAAGTGCGGCAGTGCCCGGGCGAGGACGTGGCGGAGCACCTGCGGCTGTGGTGGCCACAGACGTGGAAAAGGCAGCAGCGCAGCAGCAGCGGCCCACCAAGGCAGAGACCCAGCGAGATGCACAGCAGCTCGCGCAGAAAGAAGCCGTGGCAGCAGCAGCAGCAGCTGCGACGCGGCCGCCGGCACCGCTGCAGCACAAGCCGGGTGACAAGAAGCAGCGCCGTGCATCGCTGGCCGTGAGGCAGCAGCAGGCGCCAGCGCACGCTCCTGTCCTTGAAGAGGACGAGGTTGTCATCACAGGGAGTGCGGCGGGTGTGCCCACCTCTGCTGCTGCGGCGGCGGCAGCGGCTGTCCCGCCCGTGGTGGTGGTCCTGGACGGGGCGGCGGCCTCCCGAGGGTTGAAGCAAGGTGGGCAGGGTGGAGGAGGCGGCAAGGCGGTGGAGGCGCCGGTGGTGGTGGTGGTGGCAAAGGCGGGGGAGGAGGCTGCGGAGGAGGGCAAGCCGTCCAAGAGGCAGCGGCGGCGGCGCTCAGCAGGTGGTGCCCGGGGTGGGAGTGTGGAGGGCGGTGTGGGTGGCGGAGGTGCGGGTGGCCAGCAGGAGGAGGTGCAGCGGCAGCGGGGGGTGGAGGAGCAGGAGGGTGGTGTCGGTGGGCAGCAGCAGCAGCAGGAAAAGCAGAAGGAGGAGGCCAGTGGGGCAGAGGGCAGGGAGGAGGAGCACGAGAAGGAGGCGGAGGAGGGTGGCAAGGTGCAGGTGGATTCAGGGCGGATGAGCAAGAGAAAGAAGAAGCCAGCAGGGCACGCTGTGCAGCTGCAGGAGGAGGACGAGGAGGAAGAGCGGGGAGGGGAGGCCGAGGAAGCGCCGGCCAGGGCCGGGCGACAGAAGAAAAAGCCCAAGCAGAAGGCGCGGGAGTGGGAAGGGCAGCAGGAGGAGGAGAACGATACAGAGGAGGCGCGGCCGCAGCCGCAGCCACCAACCGTGGAAGTTCAGCAAGCCGAGGAGGTGCAGGAGCAGGCTGTGCAGCCCGACCCAGGCTCAAGTGGCGGCAGGCGGCGGCGGCGGCGCAGCGCCACCCCGCCCGCTGCCGCGGTTGAGCCGACGGTGGGAGCAGCGCCTGGCCCTGCGGCGGGGGGGCAGGCACGCTCAGGCAGGAAGAGGCAGGCTCCGGCGGCAAGGCAGGGCAAGCGGGCGGGGGCCAGGGCGGGGAGTGCGGGGGGAGAGGACGAGGTGGAGGTGGAGGTGGAGGTGGAGGAGGGAGCTGCTGCCACCGGCCGCCAGGACAAGTAAGTTGTGGCCTGGCTTGACTGGGAAACGGTGTGACGCGTGTGACGATGCGGGAGGAAGGTGGAACGGGCAGGCAAAGCCAGAGTTCGCCAGGCTATGTGCCGGGCTATGTGTGTTGTCAGTGGGGCCGCAGCCAGCTGCCTTATTCAAAGGCAGCACCCGAACAAACAGGTGCAAGAATGCCGCCACCCTCCTGCGTGTGTTTGTGCTCGCTGCAGGGCAAACAAGAGGCGGCGGAACAGCATGGCGGCCGGTGCGCTCGCAACAATGGCAGAGCCCGTTGTGGCACCTCCCAGGCGGCAGCGGAGGGCGTCTGCGGCGGCCGCTTCCCACTTTGATGGCGGGCGGGTGGTCGGCTTGGCGCTGGCAACCCAGCAGGAGGAGGCAGAGGAGCAGGAGGTGGAGCAGGAGGAGGAGCAGGGGCGTGTGCAGCAGCGGCGGCAGGTGGACCTGCAGGATCAATTGGACCAGGCGGTGAGTTGGCCGGGGCGCGCGGGGCTTTGTGGGTGCGGCTCAGTGTTGCGAATGTGCGCACACATATGACCTGGGGCCTGGGCTGATGTCTGCTCATTCCTCGCTGCTGATCCGTGCTGCCTTGGTTGCCGCGGCTGGGCCGCCTCGTTAGCAAGCGCGCACACACATACAGGCGCCTTGGCGCCCCTGTCATGAACGTTGCATATGCAACGTCTTGGCCGTTCCTGGCGAGGCACTCTGCTTGCCATACAGCTGTGAGCTCAACACTGTGGTGTGCGAGTGTGCAGATGGCGGAGCTGTTCTCTGCGCGCGAGGCGCTGCGCGTAGAGGTGGCCGAGCACGAGCGCACGCGCAAGCGGCTCAGGGTGGCTGAGGAGCGGCGCGCCGACATGCTGCGCTTGCTGGCGGACGGGCCCTGGGAGTGATCAAGTTTGTGCACCTCCTGTGCACAGCCTGGTGCTGTGTTGAGCACCCGCTGTCTCGCCAACGCGTTGCAACCTGTTGGCAGATCTCACTCACAGCAGTGGACGCTGCTTGCGCCTCGGACCGCCAAAAGAATGAATGAAAGAAAAGCTGCAAACAAATTATTTATCATTTCACGCTGAAAGAGCAGGGCTCGCGCTCTCTCGCCCGCACTCCCCCTCGCCGCCCGCTACCGGACCGTAGTGTACATGCGGAACTCTGGCGTGGCAAGGGGCAGCGGCGTGCGCAGCAGGTCCTGCACCGGGTCGCCCATCTGGCCAAACACGCGCACTCCGCGCACGTGCGTGTCCCTGCCGTTCTGGTGGTTGGCCAGCACCGCCAGCTGCAGAAGGAAGGCCGACACGGGGTGGTGTGGCGGCGCGTCGGGGGCCTGGTGGTCCTGGGGCTGAGGCTGGGGCGGAGCGGACGGGTGGAGTGGGATGACGACCCAGCCGGTAGGCTCTTCAAGGTCCACCAGCTTGACCTCCTGTGGTGCAAAAGTGTGCAGACAGGCGGTCGGCAGCAGGCATGGCTGTGCCACCTGACGGGTCGTCGGCTGCCTGCGGACCTCCTCGCTGCCTGTGATGCGTCACAGCTTGCTGAGGGCCTTTCGCATGCTGGTGCAGCCTGCCCAAGCTCCTGCATTCCTGCAGGCTGCATTGTGTCATTGTTGCTCTGTGTCGCAGACGGAAGCGCACCTTGAGGTCGTTGACGCACGAGCCCACCTGCACCGACACCTTGCTGGGCGTGTAGCTCTCGTCCAGCTTAAAGTCCAGGTACAGGTGCACCTCCTGGCGCAGTGATTGTGCCATGGTTTGAGGCACGCCGTGCGTGCATGGCGCCGCGGGCGTTTGCATCCATGCACACGGCTACTGATTGAGCTCACCACTAGGGCCATGCGCCTGTTGAACTGCAGGCTGATGACGTGCGGCTGCAGGCCGTCGGACCTGCGCGCGTGGCGGTGCGGGCAGGTGCACCGCTGGAAGGACGGCGCCCCGCCTATGATCAGGAAGGCCACCAGCTGCTGAGCATGGGCAGGCACGCACTGCCAGAACGTGTCGGTGCGCCCGTCGCGCAGCAGCTCCACGCCGTTGCCTGGTTTTGCGCTGGTGACCGTCAAGCACGCCAGGTGCCCGACCTCGCGCAAGCCCCTGCGAGCGAACTCATTCGAGCCTGCACCCTGCGCGCCCGCGGACGCCCCGCTGGAGTCGTCCATTTGCGCGTAAATCGATGCTGTCGCACTCGAACTTTATACTCTCATGCTGCCATGTGCTGCGCCTCCATTGCTCGCAAATGCGCCTCTTTCAGAGCCAGAGCGTGTCCTCAGGGCCTGCCAGTGCGCCCAGGAGCCAGGCGTCCTTCTCTCAGTTGCATCGCTGTCGGTGTGCGCAAACAGATCCAGGTGCACGGCACACGCAAAGCAAACTGCGCCGCCTGGGCAGCGTCCCCGTTTTCCATCAGTAGCATACCGCAAATACTCTGCCGTGGCGGTGCATATCTTCTTCTTCCACCCGTGAAAGCTGCGCACCGCAACCAGGCCATCAAAGGATGCGTGGGCAGCAGGGCGCTGCCCAATCGCCAGCACCCCATACCTTGTCGCGGACTGCAGGCGGCCAACAACATGCCCATCAAACACGGGTTGCCAGTGAAGCAGCCGCCCAAGCGTTTATGTGGAAGCGTGCAGCGAGGACAAAGCAGCAGAGGCGCACATGCGTTGGAAGCGCCACAGGTGCTGAAAGGGCTCCTTGGGCTGCGAAGCGCGCACACACACACACACACCAGGACAGCCAATAGCCCTGCCCTGCCCTCCCCAAGCGGCATAAAGAACGCACTGCACGCCCGCTGTGGATGTGGATAGGGAGCACTGCCACCCCGCGCCAAGCCCAGCCGCGACCCCGAGGCGAGAGAAGCAAGCAAGCACATGAAGCCCACGCAACGAAACGTCTCCAGCTCCTCCCCTCCTCCCCCTCAAGCCGTCGGTCAGACTGTCTGGACACATGCCGCTTGCCGTTCTGCGTGCGTGCGTGCGTGCGTGCGTGCTGCTAACCTCCTGTTGGGATGCATGGCTCACGTCCACACCTCGACGATGCCCGTGTGCGCGTTGCTACGGACTCCCTGCCTGCGATGCATCACAGAGCTCGACGCTGTGCGGTGTTGTGCACCTACAGCGTGCTACCACAGGGGTGCGTGTGGCTGCGCACGTGGCGCACTTGAGCCTGCGGGAGCCGCACCCTCCCCAGAGCCACTCCTCGACCTCATTTCCCTGCCAAACGGCCACGGCCACAGCCAGGCACACGCACACAACCTCTTCACGCCTCACGCGGGTTCCCTGGGATACTCATTTCGCTCGTTCCTGAACCCAAAGAGGAGTCCTACCTATCGCCGCTACACTCTGGTATAGTAATGTAGTAGTGAGGAGACCAAGCGGCCGTGGCAGGCCGTACTACTGTGTACTGTGTGTACCGCCTGCCACGCTGCACGCTCATCAGACTCACGACAAAATCTTGGGCCCCATACCATGGAGCCCTAGCCGAACCCTAGCCGCCCATGGGCAGGCCCATGGCGGCTAAACCACCGCCATCAGGGCTCACACACGCCGTCGCTGCTTCATGAGGTCTGACAGGCACGGGCGTGCGCGCACGCACCGGCGTGACTGGCAGGATCAGAACGCAACACTACAGGCGCGCATGCTTAGCAGCAGCGATCCAACGCAACAGACGCACGTGCGCTGCTGATGCGTAGTAGCAGGGCCCAAAAACAACAAACCGCAAACAGAAACCAACAGGCGCGCCTGCCCTCCAGCGTGCGCACCCCAGAGGAGTTGGGGTCTTGGCGCTGACTCTGGGAGCCCTGGTGGCTGGCTCAGGCACCGAGCTGCCAAACATGCACGTACTTCTGGAATGCAAGTACTGAAAATTACCCGAAATGCTGTATGACGTAGCTGTATGACGTTTGCTGCAAGGCCTGCCACAACAGAGGATAGACTAGCATAGTGCCGTGGTGCTCAGCCGGCAACTCCTGATGGCACAGGCGCACAGCGCAGCCAAGCGTTTGCGCTGCCACGCCGGGTGCTCAGCTGGCCAGCACCGTGGCGTTGCCCAGCGGAGCCCCGCCACCGCCCGGGCCCTTGTTCTGCCCGTCTGCTGTCCCCGCCGCCGCCACCCTCGCCGCTGCCGCAGCTTGATCCCCCGCCCCGCCTGCGCCACCCGCCGCCGCCGTGCCCGCGGCAGGACGGGAAGCGGTGGCTGCGGCGGCGGCGGCGGCGACGCAGGTGGTGGGCGGTTTGGCGTGGCGCGGGGCGCAGGTCTGCATGACGCGCTTGAGGTCCTCAACCCTAAAGGGCTTGACGATGAACTCCTCAATGCCCGCCTCCCGGCACCTGCATTTATGCGCACATATGCCAGGCCAGGTCAGGTCAGGTTAGGTCTTGCTAGTGCGCAACAAAGCCAGTCAAGGTCAGCACTTGCTTGAGCACACAAAGTACAGACGGCCACAAGGCCAAAGCTACGAAACAATGCCGCCTATTGGCCCACTCAACTCCCACTGCAAGCGGGGTCTCTCTCACTTCAACAAGTAGACGAAGAGTCAAGATGGCACTGCCGGGGCCAACAGAAATGAGAGCACAGGGCCCCGTCCTTCCCTCACCTGTCGTGCAGCGCCTGCAGCGTGTCGGCGGAGAGAGCAATGATCCTCGGTCGTGAGACAGGTGGGTAGGTGGCCACGATGTGCCGCGTGGCCTCGAGACCGTCCATGTACGGCATGTGGATGTCCATCAGGATGATGTCGTAGCTCTGCGGCGTACCGCACGCCATCACACGATCATCATTTAGTCGTTTGATCAGGCGGCGCCAAAACAAAGCGCACATATGCCGCGCCCGCCTTCCATCCGCGCAGACCTCGCAGCCATGCAGTAGTGAGCCCTAGGCCCTGAGCCCCGAGTCCTCACCTTTTGCTTGAGCGCGTCCAGCACCTGCAGCCCGTTCTCCACCACATCCGTCTGCGCGCCGCCCGATATCTGCTGGAGCACCTTGAGCACCACCTTCTGGTTCACCTGCAAGACACACACACAAGAGATTGAGCCACATAAGCCACATGCTACGCAGTGCTTGTGCAGAGGACGCAGTACAAGACGCTCAGCACACGACCTGGTGCTGTGGACACTCTGATGCACCACCGTGTGGCCCTCTGGCCCGGAACAGCCGCCCTGGCTGACGGCACGCATCAACAGCAGTAGCAACAACAACAACAACTGCAAGAAGCACCCAAGCCTCAACGCCGCCGCACCTTGTTGTCCTCGGCAATCAGAATGCGCAGCGGCGGCGGCGCGGGTGCCCCCTCCTGCTGCTGCCCTCCTGCTCCTGCCGCACCGCCCGCCTGCCCCGCACCGCCCCCAGGCACCGCGCCATTCCCCGCCGCCCGGCCCCACGTCCCCACATTCCCCCCGCCGCCCTCCTGCCCTTGCTGCTGCTGCCCCAGCGCCCCGCCACGCTGCTGCCCCACCCCCGGCACCGTGTGCCTCCCTCCCTTCCCTCCTCCTCCTCCCCCTCCCGCTCCACCTCCGCCCTCCTCCCCTTCCAACAACTCTGTGTTCTCCGGGATCACTCTCGGAAGATTCATACCATGCCCAGACGACGTCCTATTCCACGGGCTGCTCGCACCCGTCCCCGTCGATCCCCCTCCGCCGCCACTCCCCGCCGCTGCCCCACCGCCACCAGCACCACCACCCGTCTTTCCCCCACCAGCACCACCGCCCGCACCGCCGCCGCCGGTCCCGTCCGCCGACCGCGCCAGCATCATCTGCCTGACCAGCGCGCGGTCCAAGGACGAGTTGTCAAGCGAGCTGCGCCGCGCCATGGCATCGCTGTACGTGGCGTAACCGCTCCGTACAAAGCCCCCGCTGAACCCTTGCATGCCGTGGGGGTCGCCGCCAGGCATGCCGGCGCCGCCGTTGCCGTGGTGGTGGTGCGGGTGGCCAGGGTGGGGGAGACCGGCGGCGGCGGCGGCGGCTTGCGCGACGGCGAGCTGACCGCCGACATACTGCCCGCGCAGGCCTGAGGCACCATTCGCTCCTGCAAACGTGCGCGGATGGACACATATGGTGAGAGTGGGCGTGCACGCCTGTCAGAGGACACTTCAAGGCGCACCAGGTAATGTGGTTTCATTGGGGTCGACGCAAGCGTACTACAGCACTGCTCTGCGCCACGTGTGTGTGTGTCATCATCATCATCATCATCATTGCATGGCGTTCACGACAGGTGTCATGATGCTGCAGCCGTCACAAAAGATCGCCAGGCAGGCCTCATCAAGCAGAGTTCACGCCAG
>QAXK01003571.1:0-14150 GCA_004335735.1 Chlorella sp. KRBP | reverse complement strand
ATACACCACCCACACACCACCCACACACACACGTGCCGCTGCAGGGAGAGGCGCGTTCAGACCTGCACACGCTGCCTTCAGCCTCTCATTTGGACGTCATCAGGGGCCTGTTTGGCCCAGACCTCGCAGCCTCACTGCTGCCTGTGAACCTCACTGGTGGCAGCGGCGACGTGGGCGATGACGTAACCCTCGACGGCCCCATGGGCTTCGTGACTCAGGGTTACGTAAGCAACCTGACGTACCTGGGCCGCAAGTCTGTGCTGGTCCTGTTCATCAACGGCAGGCCTGTGGAGCAGGGGCAGCTGCGACGGGCGATTGAGGCAGTGTACACCGCCCAAAACCCCAAGGCCAATAAGCCCTGGGTGTTTCTGGACCTGAAGCTACCACCAAGGCATGTGGAGGTCAACATGCACCCCACTAAGAAGGAGGTCGGCTTCCTGCACCAACAGGCGGTGATCGACGACATCTGCAGGTGAGCAGGGGCTGCTGTCTGGAGAAGCCTGCTTGCTGGTGTGTTTGTGTTGCGCAGCTGACAGTGCTGCGCATCCACATGAGTCCAAACGAGAAGGACATGCTGTGGGTGTGCCAGAGACAGGGGGCTTGCTGCCTGAGCTATGGCGTTCCTCTCAACGTGGTTGTTGAGATGTGGTCCCAGCAGGGTTTCAGTCGCTATGCCATGGCGTTGTGCTGGCTGGCGTGGTGACCTGTGCCATTGACAAGTGTGTGTTTGTGTCTGGGTGTGCCTGCCGCTGTGCCTGCAGGGCTGTTGAGCAGGTGCTGACCGCATCCATGCACACACGCTCCTTTGCTGTCAACAAACCGGTGGCCCTGGCAGCAGCAGCTGCAGGCGCAACAGCAGCAGCAGCTACGGCGGATGCAGATATGCAGGACGCAGACGGCAGCAGCGAGCAGCAGCAGGATGGCAGCAGGCAGGGCTCTGGTCCCCTCAAGCCCCTCAATGGCAACCCCCGCAGCACACCTAGCACCAAAGCAGCAGCAGGCTCTGGTGGTGCTGGTGCTGGTGGGTCGCAGGCACCACCAAATCAGCAGAGCCAGCCTGCCTACAGGCCTGAGAGGCTGGTCAGGACAGACCACAGGTGAGAGATGTATTACTGTAGGGGCATTGACACAGCGAAGGGAAGCTGGGGGGTGCTCAAGGAAACAGGTTTCCAGCTACACTTGTTGTGTTGCTGGATAGGTGAGGGAGGGAGGGCGCAACTGTGACGCATGCCTGGGTGTTTGCTGTTGATTGTGTGCGCGGCCGGCAGCAGCAAGCGGCTTTGAAGCAGCAGCTGAACCACACATGTGATCAAGTGGTGTGCGTTGTGTTGGTGGTTAGTCATGATATTGGTCAAAGGTGCTGTGCAGAGTCATCAGCGTGTGTTGTGGTTGGTTGTGCATGCATAACCAATTTATGCATGCATGCATCATTGTGCAGGACGCAGAGCATCGAGGGTTTCCTCATCTCACAGGCGCCAAACGCAGCCGCTGCCACAGCAGCGGCAGCAGCAGCAGGGGGCGCAGTGAAGCGGCGACGCGGCTCAGCAGCAGGTGGTGGCGGCAGCAGTGGGCTACTGGGTACAGCTGGCAGGGCTGCACTAGGACAAGGGGACGAAAACGAGCAGGGTCCCTTTGACGCAGACGGCTTGTTCAGCAACGCAAGCCTGCACCTGCAGGCGGCAGCGGCAGAAGAGGCAGCAGCTGCAGCAGAGCTCACGGCAGGTGATGCGGCCGACGGCAGTGCAGCAGCCGGGTTGCAGCAGCGGGGGCAGGAGCTGCTGCTGCGGCCTGTGGCGCAGCCGCGCCTGCCTGCTGTCAAGACACAGCTGTCGAGTATCTGGGAGTTGCTGGATGATGTGCAGCAGTCAGTGCATGTGGAGCTGCAGCAGCTGTTCAAGAGCCACACCTGGGTGGGCATGGTGAGTCCTGCATGAGCTGCGTGCTGCTTCAAGCCGCTGCGGTTTCGCTGTGATGTGATGTCTTCAGGAGGGTAGCGCTGTGCTGCAGCATAGTGTTGTGCATAGTGCAGTGCTTTGCGGGTGTGTTGCGACGCAGAGCTGTGCCATACTTCACAGCAGCGCTTCTGTTCCCTTGCCCTTGACCGCATGTCTTGTAACCTGCACTCCTTCTTGGGTTCCACCACCACCTCATCACATGTCTCACACATGCCTCACACATGTCTCACACATGCCTCACACATGCCTCACACATGCCCCACACATGCCCCACACATGCCCCACATGTCCTGCACACACACGTGCGCAGGCGGATGAGAAGCTTGCGCTGCTGCAGCACGGCACCAGGCTGTACCTGGTGGACATGGCCGCCATCAGCCGGGACCTGTTCTATCAGCTGCTGCTGACGCGCTGGGAGGGTGTGCCGCTGCTGGCCCTGGCCCAGCCCCTGCATGTAGGCACACTCATGGACCTGGCGCTGCAGCAGGAGGAGGCCGCAGGCCGCTGGAAGGTGGGTTGGGGCTGTGGGGCGCGTGAGCTGGGAAGGGCACTTGATGGGAAGGAGACGCTGTGCTCTGTGGGGTCTGTTCCAGGAGTGTTGACACAGGGACTGCACACGCATGTGTGCGGGAGGGCGCCGAGAATAAGGGTCGCCCTCATTCTCGGCGCGTCCGCCCATCAGACCATCCTGGTGCATGTCTTCAAAGTAGCCGCCCCTGCTCTTGGTCTGCCTGATGAAGTCCATTCGCGTGCCACTCCACAAACGCCTGATCTCATCGTGTTGCACCCTGCCCGATCATGGTTCCCCCCTGCCCCGCCACACAGCCCGAGCCAGGCAGCAGCCGTGCTGAGCTGTGTGAGTTGGTCCAGGCCCTGTTGAGCCAGAAGACAGACATGCTGCAAGAGTATGTGGGACTCTGCTTCTCACACGACCCGCAGCAGCAGCAGCAGCAGACACAGCAGCAGGGTCCAGGCACACAGCAGCAGGGGCAGGACCCCCAGCAGCAGGGTCCCCAGCAGCAGCAGGAGCACGGCCTGCAGCAGCAGCCACATCCAGGCCCACAGCAGCATGATCCGTCACAACCACACCCACAGCAGCAGCAGCAGCAGCAGCCTGGCCTGCACCTTACTGCACTGCCGCTGCTGCTGGAGGGGTATGTGCCAGACCTGAGCCGACTGCCCCGCCTCATCCTGCAGCTTGCTCGGGACGTGGAGTGGGGCACTGAGCTGGAGTGCTTCAAGAGCCTTGCTGATGCACTTGCAGACTTATACGCACTACAGCCGCTGCTGCCAGCAGCGACGGCTGGGGCGGCGACTGCAGCAGCGGGGCCAGGGGCTGCCGCAGGAGCAGCAGCGGCTGCCGCAGCAAGGGCAGATGATGGCAGCGAGCAGCAGCAGGGGGGCCAAGCAGAGCCTATGGATGTCAATACATGCAGTGCCCAGCAGCCGGAGCAGCAGCAACCAGACCAGCAGCAGCCAGAGCAGCAGAAGCAGCAAAGCGAAGCTGGTGCAGCAGAGGGGCAGCACGCAACGGCTGCAGCAGGTGGAAGTGACATCGGACTGAGCAGTGACACAAACACTGGCAGCAGTGACGGCAGGGGTGGTGGCAGCAATGGCGGCTTGATGGGACTGGCTGGACATCGCAGCCAGTCACAGCGTGAGTGGCTGCTGCGTCATGTCGTGATGCCTGCTGTGAAGTACATGTACCGCCCGCCCAAGATGCGGGCGCGGGACGGCAGCGTACTGCTGCTGACGTCGATGGAGAAGCTGTATCGGGTCTTTGAACGCTGCGGCTGGTGATTCTAGCTGTGATAGGGAGGTCGTGATGGTCCTCAGCAGGGGATCCGTGCTTCGCTGTGTGTGCGAAGGCATGTTTGCGAACAAACGATAGTGGGTGAGATGTGTTGGCTGCAGTGTGTGCAACCACTGGATCCGCCAATGTCATGTGCTTGCAAACCGTTCAAGTGCCTGCAGACTTCAGTAACTCGATTACACGGTTGCCTTGCAACCAAGTCAACCCAAGAAAAGCTTTGCGGAAATCCCTGCAACCCAGCTAGCCCAACCACATACAGCAACAAAGCTGTCAGAAAGCGTGCAGACACTGGGCCTCCACACAGGCCTGATCACTGCGTCAACATCTCAATACAATAAACCATATCAATGAGGTCAGGAAGTGGCATGCTTCCTCAATGCCTGTGGATGTGCAGGAGGAGGAATTCAACACGACGGTGTGGTAGTCAAGTGACTGTAAGTGAAGGAGTCAGCGGCACGTTCTGTTGTGACGCATGGAAAGGATGTCAGCAATGATGATGTAAACAATGAACAGCCATTCGAAGCCACTATGAAGGATATGCCCTCCACCAACAAGTGCTTCAGCACCACCTGCCAAAGCTGCCATGGCTTTGTCGACAGCCCGCGACTGCCAGCCTCATCATCTCAAGGATTGTAAAACCCTCCCTGGACCCAGCCACAACATGGCACAGTAATCATACCATGAGCGTCAACCAATTCAAATCCCTAAACCCTATCCTGTGCACAGTCTCAAGGTGTACTGCAGCTGTACTGCAAGGCTCACGCACTCCCTTAACACGCAACGAGCAGCCCCCACTGCACTACCCCGGAACAAGCTTTGAGTATCTGCAGCCCACTAGCAATTCTGGATCCTGTGGAGCTTGGCTCTGCTACTGTAGCCGCCTGCCGAGCCGACGCTGCGTCGCTATCGCCTCTGGTCTGTGCTTCTTTTCAAACTCTTTCAGGACGTCACACCGTCCACAAGCTTTTAGGCATGCTCCCGGCTGCTCGACAGTCCCAATCATGTAGCCGGGGTTCTTGTCGCACTCCCCGCTGACAGACCACGCGTCGCAGTTCTCGTTCATGTCGTCGCACTCGCCTGGCTGCGTGGGCACGACCTGCGGCGTCTGCTCGATCACCTGCGCGGCTTCGCCTGGCGACGCGTAGCGCCCGACATGGATCCACTTCGGCATCGACCACTTCACACCTGCAGCGCACAGCCATACAGCAGTGGAATATCCTTTGAGGACTACATCGTGGAAACTGATGCCTCAGGGTGTTGTACGAGCAATGGATGCAGAGCCTGATAAAGCACAGCGCAGTGCACTAATCAGGAGCAAGGTGTCGACAAGTTTTGTATGGAGTATGGTGAGGAGGCTGAGGATGTGGCTGCTGCGTACCTTTGAGGACAGGGCACGCTGCATGGAAGGACTTGCGCTCCATGGCTCCACTAGGGCTTATGCTGTGGAACAAGACAGCTGCAGGGCGGCACATGCGTGACAGCCAGCAGCACAAAAACAGAGAGGGTTGTGCCCAGCCATCAACTGCTTTGATCTTTGAGGCGATGGATGCAGTGGCCGGCCACAGCACTCAACTGTGACCGAGCACGCTCATGGCAATTCACAAATCTTCCCTGTCAGTGTCAACTGTATGGGTGTCACCCGCAACAATGTTCAATCCCACGGCACTCACCATCGCCCTTCCTGGGCTTGACTGCCAGGTGCTTGCGGGCACACTCACTGAAGCCCTTGTTCTCACCACCAGGTGCAGGGATGAGCGGGAAGGTCTGCACGCAGATACGGGGGATGCATGTGTAGGTTGGGCCATGATCAATGCATGTAACCACTGAAGAAGCTGGAATTTGGCAATCACGATGCTCGATATGCTGACAGTCAACATGTGCACATAGAGTAGAGGGATGAAGGTTAATGTTGAAGTGCACGACCCAGGCGTCTGCAAGCAGCAGCAGGCGCACATGCCCCTTGGCTGCACGTGTAAACATGGCACCACCCCTCACCGTCTCGCCCCCCTCCTCGACATCATTCAAGTAGGTCAGCACAGTGGCGTATCTGTTGCCACCATTGTTCACGCCCTCCTTGTGGAAGAAGTAGTCCTGCAGTCATCACCGCAACATGGGCTTGCTTCACAGCATATATCCTCCACACACATCTCTTGAAGGTGTCCAACTTCCATGTGACGGTTCAGTGCATGCAATCACCCTCAATTGTCTCCGATTGGCTCCATGGCATGCAACTGAGCATTGCTGCAGCAGCCAGGTTGTCAGGTGGCTGGGGCTGAGCTCCAACGCTGCTGCTGTTCTGTGCTGGCAATCACGCACTAACAAGCATGCTGTGAGCCCAACTAACATAACGGAGTGACTCTGTCTACCTGTCCGCCCACTGGGCTGGCAGCACTGATGCAATCTACCCAATGCCCCAAGGTACCAAAGTCCAGAGATACACCCTCTCCTTCGCCCCTGCCCCCAAATGGGTCAGCGTTGACTCACCCAGTGTGCGTCGTACTTCTGTCCCGGGCCGTACCGCAGGACCTGCAGGCCCTCACCATTGTGCACTGGCAGCAGCGTCCAGGCCGCAATGCGCTCCTCGATGGCTGTGCAGAGGGCAAAACAACACAAAAAACTTGAGAGGGGCACAGCTTGGCACAGCACAACACAGCAAGTCCTACCCTAAGACAAGAGGTGCATATGTGCAGCACAAACTTAATTGTGTGGCTGTGAGAGTTGCACTCAGTGGGCTAGGCCAGGACTCAAGCACCTGCGCAACGCAGCTGTTGGTGTCTACGGCGCTTTTGTCTCTGGTGCCACTGCTGCTGCCCATTTGGGTCAGCCGACCTTCTTCAGCATGGAGTCAAGACCACTGCACACAGTCAGACAGACAGGGCTCCGTTTTCCTCACTCACATCTGATGAGTTTGTCCTCGCCCCTCTCAAAGAACATGCCCTGTGAGGTGCGGATGTCACTCAGCTCCTCCACAGTGCTGTGCTTCTGGTCAGACTTGTCAGAGGACACCACGTGGCTGCGCTGCAGGCGGGGCGTGGCCTTGGCAATGATGGCGTCACACTCCTCTGTGGGGCATGGACGCAGCCGCAGCCGCAGTAGCAGCAGCCGCCGCAGCAGCAGCAGCAGCAGCAGCAGCAGCAGATGTTGTTGCTGCAGCAGGTGGAATGCGTGCATGATCACCCAGCAACGGCATTATATGTGTGCCACAGGAATGCAGGATAGAGGCCGTGACAACACATAGACTCAATCCAGACCGAGACGAAAGCGGTACTGAGCTTCAGAGGCGTCTGCCACTGCAGGAGCTGCTGCTAGTGGTGACGGCAGTGGCAAGTGACATAAGTGGCTGCTGCTGCTGTTTGTGTGTGGTGCCGCTGACAGCTGGCCTGTTTGTGAGACTGACAGGCTGTCACAGGGCTGGTATGCCTTTGCGCAACTGACAGCTGCTGCCTTCGCGCGACTGACAGCTGCCCACTTATGATCCTGACACTGCCGGGCCTGTCTTAGGGCTGTTGCGTGCCAAGCTGTCTGTGTTACACTCGGTGGCTGATGAGTGCGTCCAGGCTGGCCCACTGTCACTGAAAGGCCGGCCCTGTGATGCTCACTGCTTTGGAAGTGTGAGACTCAATGTTCTGGTCAGAAGGACCAGGATGGCGTGGGCCAGACTGGCGCACCTGGGGTAAGGAAGCCCTCAAAAAGGAAGATGCGTGCATCAGCATCCAAAACCTGGCCATAGGGAAACAGGGGGCGGACAATGTCAACATGTTGGCATGCCTTGCCAGGTTGGCTGTTGCAACCCCCTGCGCAATTGCTGCTGCTGGGGCTGCTGCCAGTGATGATGGTGCTGGCCATTGCTTCTGCTGCTGCTGCTGCTGTTGAGGAGCTGGTTGACACAAGCAAGCTGACAGGTGTGCTGCAGCACTTTCTGAACGCGGGCCTACACCATCATGGATCACATACTCACCTTCATCCTCCTCATGCGGTGTTCTAATGATGCTGGTTGTGGTGACTGATAATCGCTGCCCATCCAGCCTGGCAAGTGACATGATTGCACACATCAGGACACATGTCAGCTTTCTGGCACGGTGTACACTGTACACATGTGTGTGCTGGACAGTCAGAAATGCTAGGCTGTGATGCCTCTGCTATACCGTGGAGTGCTGCTCAGCCTGTCATTTAGTACCTGGTACCAAGTCTTCATCGTTATGGCTGTCTCGAGGTGCATGCGATTGCTCTGTAGCAACGAGCCAGCCTGACAGTAGGGCAAGCAGCAGCAAACAACGGCCCATGTTGGGTATTGCTGTTCAGCAACAGCACGTATGCTGTATAAAAGTGGATGATGACAGAATGTCACTTCAGATACTTTCAGGGCGCCCGGAGGGCGGAGCTGGTGCTAGTGCCAGGTGGTGACGTGAAAAGTCAAGGCATGCACGTCTCCGTAACATGTTCTGATTGAACAGCGCTGCATCAAGGGTTTCGGATAAAACTAAAGAGCTATTGTAATTACTTTCTGACAATTTATGGCGTCGAAGCGCAGGGCCCATCCCACGCAAGAGGCCCACGGGCCAGCTCAACTGTGGTCCAGCTAGGTTCTGTAGGCGTATGTCTTGTTAAATGTGCATAACACGACAATGTCTATGTAAAATGTATGGAGGTGTAGTATGGAAATGCACTATGACACACAGCATGCGCTCGCCAATTGCAAGGAAACTCCGAACACATGCGTGCATGCCATAATGCCAGCCTCCGCAGAACCATCGATGTTTTGACATCAATAATCAAAACTTGTTGCATTGGCAGCACACCTTTGACAAACCAAGTTATCGTTCGTAGACTGTGGTACTGCTAGTAGTACAGGCTGTTACACAACAGTTTTGCATGCAAACCAAGCTCCTGGATGGCAGCAGTCGCTGTGAACAGTGGCATCAGCAGCTACCGTGTGCCACACGACCTCGACACAGAGTGTGTTACACAGCTCTGCTACACACTTGCTTGCAAGCCATGACGTTACTGTGGGGTATTGCAGCACAGCGGCTGGCTGCTAAGCTCACTGGCTGAATTGACATGGTCTGCTTGAATCTTCTCAAATCACAGTGTCCCAAACAAGCTGCAGGCATATGCTGAAAAACCACACCTCACACATCCCCTGGGAAGGCAAACATAGCAGCGGTGTCCATCGCTGCACACATCTCAGCGTCCATATCAACGTCTGCAGCATCCACCCCTGCATCCACTGCTGCTGCTGCCACCTGGGCCTCCAGACCAATGCAGCTCCTCTTGCTGCCGCCCTGCAGACCAGCAAACATTCGCCACTTGCTGCCACCAGCCCCTGCTGGTGCGCTGCCTGTGGCCCTCCTCTCCACCCCACCCCTTGCAGCAGCCCCGGCAGCATCACCCACAGACTGCACAGCCCCCACTGCTGCCCGCTGCGCTGCGACATTGTCACCCTTGCTGCATGCACTGGACACCCCACTGGCAGTGACAGGGGCCCCTCGTGCTGCAAGCATACTGGCAGTCTGCACTGGCAAGCCATCAGCACCCGCAGGCCTGGCAAGTGCAGCTGCTGCTGGCTCTGCTGCTGGCTCGGTGCTCTTGCCAGTGCATGTGCTGTCCATGTCTTCAACAGGCCCTGCGGCAGTACCAGAGCCCCTGCGCCCAAATAGGCCATCCAGCAGCGCTGCACCCAACCCAACACTGCCCCTGCTGGAAGGAACAGCAGCAGCAAGAGCTGCGCTGCTGTCACTGCTACCACCACAGCCACCACAGCTGCCACCACTGCCTGGTCCACTGCTGTCATTGCTGCCACCGCTGCCAGCAGCGTCACCTGGCCCTTCTGCCGAGCAGCTGCCGTTGTGTGTGGCCCCACCACTGCCTGCACCACTGCTGCTGCCATCTATTGTGGTATCTGGGTCATCTTCAAAGACATCGTCTGCATCCACAATGTCACCAAACCACTGCAGCACTGTCGACTGTACCTTGCGCCGCTTGACGGGCCTAGCAGCAGCGGCAGCATTGGTGGTCGCTGGCTCCTGCTGCTTCTGTTGCTGGTCACTTGCTGCATGCGCCTCGCTGCTGGGGCGCTTCAGGCCCGCGGATGGCCCTGCTGCTGGCAGTGGTCTTGCTGCTGCTGCCACTGCTGCGGCTTGAGGTGCAACGTTGCGTGCAGCATTGGTTGAGGATGGTGTGTCTGTGCCGCCCAGGCATACAGCGCGAGCCTTGCCCTTGGATGTGCCACTAGCAGCACCAGGCACATGCAAGCTAGCCAACTGAACAGACCTGATCGCCGTCGCTGCTGGCTGTGCTGCTGGTTCTGCTGGGGATCCTGCTGCTGCATGTGAGACTGCTGCTGCCTCCCCAGCAAGGCTGCCTGTCTGCTTCACAGGTGGTGTGGGGCTCTCAGGCTCAAGTGGAGGCTCTGCTGCTGCACCTGCTGCTGTGGGGGCCGCCTGTTCGAGTGTGCTGGCAGCAGGGGCTCCTGCCGCTGCAGCCGCAGCAGCTGCTGCTGAGAGACTGTGTTTTGATGGGCTGGGAGGAGAGCATGAGCCGGTCTGGTCTGGACACACGTCAGCAGCAGCAGCAGCAGCAGCAGACACACTTGCTTCTGCTGCTGCGACTGCTGACTTTGCTGCAGACACTGGTGGGCTTTGTGCAACCTCAATGGGCCTGTCACCATCACAGTGTCCCACAACTAGGTCATTCACTGGCACAGCTGCACTGATGCCCCCTGGTGCAGCTGCATCTCGCTCCAGGCATAGTGGGAGTGCTGTCTTGAATGCACGGGAGGCGTATGCCCTGTCGTTGTGCTTTGCCGCTGCCCTGCCTGTCTGAAGACCTGTAGCTGTGCCTGCTGGCGGTGCTGCTGTTGCTGCTGCTGACTGGGGTGTCTGCATGATCTGGCCAACAACAAGGGGCAGCATGGCCGAGAGGAAGGAGTCAGACAGCTTGGGGCTTGCACTACTGCAGCCAGCGGCAAACCGGCTGCTGGGTCCTGCTGGTGCTGCTGGTGTTGCTGCCGCCACTGCAGCTGTATCTGCTGCTGCTGCCTTGAGAGAGCCAGGTACTGTGGGGTCGTTGACTGGTTGGGTTGCAAGGAGCTTGGTTGTGATTGCTGCTGGCGTTGCTGACGGCTGCAGGGTGTCGCTCTCTGCCGCTAATGCCGCAGCCCCGGCTGCTGTCATGAGTGGCAGTGCTGTGGCTGCATTGCTCGAGCCGAATGCTGCTACTGCTGATGGGTCAGCTGCTGTCACTGTCATTCCTGCTGGCGATGCTGCAGAGGTGCTGCCTTCTGCCGTACTGTTGGGCTCCTGAGAAGCAACAACAGCAGCAACAGCAGCCCCCGGAGTGGATGAGGGCGCTTGCTCAGCAGCTGCTGCTGCATGCTCAGGTGCAAGGGAGCTGGCAGGTGCAGCAGCAGCAGCAGCAGCAACAGTGGCGACTGGTGATGCTGCTGCCTTGCCAGTGGTGAGCACTGCTGCTGCAGGTGCAGCAGGCTGCTTGGCCAGCTGCTGTGCCGTGGTTGTGTCTGCTGTGGCTGCACTGCATGATGCCGCAGCAGCACCAGTGGCTGCAGTGCCTGCACCAGTGAAGTCTTTGGCTGCGTGGTGCATGTTGAGGCTGTGCCTGCCCCCACAGGCAGCAGATGCCGGTGCTTCTGAGGCCATGGCATTGCTGGTGCTGTCAACAGCTGCAGGTGCTGCCGTGCCATTGCTGATGCTGTCAGCACCTGCAAGCCCTGTTGAGATGCTGGTTCGCTGGGCAGACGTTTTTGCTGCCGTTGCTGCTGCTGCCAAGGGGTCTCTGGGTGTGCTTGCCAGCCTGCATGTGCCTCTGTCGACACCAGGGTCGACATCCAGACCAAGGGTGACAGACTCGTCTGCAAAGCCCCCATCTTCAGCATCCCCTGCAGTTGGCTCAAACTCCTTAGGCTGGTAGTCACCTGGCAAGAGGTCAGCTGCAGTGGCGGGGCACTGCACCAGCCTGTCATTGCCCAGCTCGGAGCTGCCTGCAGCTGCTGCACCCAGTGCACTGGTGGGGCCTGCTGCAGCTGCTGCATCAGCAGCCGTGAGGGCGCCAGCACTGCTGGTGTACCTTGCTGCTGCTGCTGCTGCTGCAGCAGAGGCAGCGGCTTGTGCAGCAGAGGCTTGCTGTGTCTGCTGGTACAGCTGGGCCTGCATCTGCATCAGCTGCTGCTGCAGCTCTCGAACTTGCCGCTCGCTCTGCTGCAGCAGCTGCTGTTGAGATGCGAAGTACGCCTTGAGGTGCTGCTGCTGCCGCATGAGTGACACCACCTCAGCATCCCTGTCTGTCAGCTGCTGCCTGAGCAACTGCAGCTCATGACCCGAGTCTGCTGACTGTGGCATGTCTGACACCCCTTGCTTCTGCTGCTGCTGCTGCTCTGAGCCCATGGGTACACGCCGTGCATAGGCAGGCATGTTGGTGTCACCTGCTGCTACTGGGGGCTGCTGCAGCTGCTGTGGGTCCTGTGCATGCTTCCAGCTGAGCTGCTGGTTCCAGTATTCCTGCAGCTTCGCCCTGGAGCAGCGTGACAGGCATCAGCACGTCAACGTTTGCGAGTCTGCTTCTACCATCATGTGCAGTGCAAGGGCCATGCCTTCAGCATCGAATGTGACATGCCATCAGACACTATCTGTGCACATCTGTAAACACACTGTTACAACAGCAGGCCCTGCTGTTGGCAAGTTGCCCGATGCCTAGCACCAGCCACCGCCGTCACCTGCCCGCCTGCTCATGTGCACCACCCGCTGCTGTCGCCAAATCTGCTACAGACGCCTTGAAGAAGGTACGGATGGACTCTGAAGCCACCATGAGACACAGGCAAGCACAGCACAGCACAGCACGGGAATGAGAGTGTGGCATATAATATTGTGGAAATGCAGACATTCAGCGAAATTCAGCGTCTGTTGGGCACTATGTGCTGTGCCCAACTGTTCAGAGCCGGCTGCCAAAGTGTCTGTGCTGGCTGTCATAGCACTCCTCAGCAATCACCGGGTGGTTGCAACAGCAGCTTGATTGTGTACGCTTCCCTGCCTGGCGTCCCGGCATAACAGCAGCATGCTGAAGGTGCGGGAACCAGCACCTACCTGCCAGCACAGCCGCCAGTCTCGCTTCTGCCATCAGCTGCCGGCGCGCCCTCATGACCCTCAGCCGCTGCTGCTGCCCTGCGCGTGCACGCTCCCGCAGCAGCTTCAGCTGTGCCAGCTGCTGCTGAGGGTCAGCGCATGCGTGGAGGCCTTGCCCTCCAAAGCCATAGCCTGCTGCTGCATCTGGGATGGTACTGCGGCGCCAGGTGTCTCCGCCTGCTGCTGCTGCTGCTGCAGCGGGGGCTGCGAGGTCTGAGGGTCCAGGGCTGCTGCTGCGCATGCGGGCTGTTGTAGGGACAGAAAAGCACAAGAGACCAAAAAGCAGACAGGGCACGAGGTCAAAAACATCCAGGTGGTCTTGCATCATCATCTCACTCAGTGCACGCAGTATGGCACCAGAAGCAAGCAGGCAATCCCTATACAGCTGTGGGATGAACAAGGACTTGCTTCCAGAGACATCAGGGAGGGAGCCGCATGCACACCCCACGTGGATGATTCCTGCACCCCTCATCCAACAGCACCCGCTCACCTGTCCTTACTGGGACCGCCAGGCCCAGGTGCCGCTTGACTGCAGGGATGCTGTTGAACGTCCTGCCTGCAAAGCACACAAGCGGGCAACACATGACACTGAGTAAGGACCGGGTAGACACCACGCCGTGGTACTTCCAGCCATAGAGCGTGCACGTGTACTTGTCGCTGCCACGGTTAGTGATGCACACACCTGTGCCTCCTGGCTCCATGTATGTTCTGCCCCTGTAGTAGCCAGAGGTCTGCTTGTTGGACAGCCGCACAGTCCAGCCCTCAGCCAGCTGACGACCAGCCTTGGCAACCTCCCTGCGGGTACAGCCAGCAGCAACCCAACGGCCAACAGCAGGAGCACATGATTTGCAGCAAGCAGTGCAGTCAGAGCATGCGCGGCTGTGACAGCCTCAGTAAGAGAGTGCCAATACATCAGGTGTGCCTCATGCATCCTTTGATAACCTGGCTGTGCAGTTTGTGTGCATTGGCTGCCAAATAACAGCCCTGGCACAGCCTACATCGGTCTGCTGCCAGCGTACGCGCGTGACGCAGGCATGCTTCGTTGCAAAGCCGACCCCTTTGTCCTTTACATGCTAAGACCCCACACGTGTTGCCCTAGGGCACCCCTACCCCAGCACACTCACTTGCGCAGTGTCTCCAGCGCAGCAGCCTCTGCCTTTGCCATCTCTGGGTCCTTGTCTTCGGCAGCAGGCTCGCCCACATCGCTGCCTTGCTGCTGCTGCTGCTGCTGCGGCGGCGGAAGAGCAC